>JAVQJS010058868.1:0-21964 GCA_036024795.1 Galaxias rostratus | reverse complement strand
TCTTTTTGTGTGTGTGTGTGTGTGTGTGTGTGTGTGTGTGTGTGTGTGTGTGTGTGTGTGTGTGTGTGTGTGTGTGTGTGTGTGTGTGTGTGTGTGTGTGTGTGTGTGTGTGTGTGTGAATTGTTGTATGTCATATATATGTTATGCTATATGTTAGCCCTGCGATGGACTAGCGATCTGTCCAGGGTGTACCGCGCCTCTCGGCCGAAGTCGGCTGGGATAGGCTCCAGCCCCCCGTAACCCTGCATAGGATAAGCAGTGCTGATAATGGATGGATGGATGTAAACATACATTGTGAGACCTTTCACTAGTATTCAACATCCATGAGTTTAACCATACAGCTGTTAACTGCAAGACAAAACAGAAGACTAGGTTGAAATGCGTAGTTTATCTATTAAAACAAAAGATTCAAACAACAAATCAACCCCATCTCCAGAGTCAGTTCCCTCTTTCTCATAGTCCTTCTCCAGGGCAGTTATGTCCTCTCTAGTTTCCAAGAACTCCCCTTCCTCCATTCCTTCACCAACATACTCGTGAGAAAAAGCCGTCTTAATGTACAGGTGATGGGTGCGGGGGCAGGTCACCAGGTTGGTCTGGAACTGTATGGTCCAAGATGAGGGCCCTGTCAAAGCCCAGTGAGACCGTGTTGGAGGACACGACCTGGGCTACAAGGCGACTTTAGCGCAATGTTGATAAAACGTGTAATCCATGACAGTCCCTCAACACCCAAAGCATTCAGCATTTAAATTTACAATGTGTGGATTGTATGCTACATTTGAATTACATTTAGAATAATAAACTATCATGCATATAGTTTCCTCTTTGAATGTAGATATGTGGGTACAATGTTTGAATTTAATGAAAAGGTATATACTTCAGAAAGAATAAACAATTCTGTTGATGTTTCAAAACTATACAATACCGTTATTATACTTATTAATTAAGTTAGTGAAGGGGAAGATTTTCAATAATGACCAAATGTATTTTGTAAAGGCACCAAAGTAGCCACCTACCACAAATAAGACCAAGTAGTTCCTTCCGTCGGCATCTGATTACGATTGGCGCGAATAATAACAACACTGACTCCTGTTTAATATATTGTTTCCAGTTTTCTGCCCTTGCTCTATATTTGTAGTCCAATAATGGACAGTAGTATCTAACAAATATGTTATTGTAATATGAGTGTTTTAGACAATTTAAGGGAAGAGTTTGGCTTCAAGGCTCGTGCAAACGTTAAGTCTTATTCAAATATTTTATCTCGCGCCCCTTTTGCTAAAACTTTCGTTCGCCTCGTATTTGTCTTACAGTAAAACCTAGCTAAATAAAGTGAGCGATTCTGCTTATATTGTACTAATGACGATTTGCAGGTAGCCCCACTTTTGAGATTAGCTAGCTAAATACTTTCAGGTTCTTTCAGTGACAGGTAACAACAAGGTAAGAAACGTTCGGCTCCAATATCATGGCAAGAGTAACGTAACTAGCTTAGTGGCTTTGATATTGCTGTCGCATTTTATGCTGATACGAATGACTTACACTTTATCAACGTATTTATTTGAATGGGACTCCCCGGCCCAGGCTCATCATGTCTAAAGGAGACAAGGAAGGCTTTGTTGTAAAGTTTGTGGCAACCAATGGGGAAAAAACACCTTTTGCTGTCAAGGCCTATGAGGTACTACTTGACATGGAGTTACTTTTACTCATTGAACCGAGAGATGGATGTCACAATGTATCCTTTCACTTTCGTTCTCATTGCGTACTATTAAGCCTTTTTTATCTCTTACTATAGGCCATTAAGGATTTGCAGTCTGAAAAGTATGTCAAGACTATTGATGAAGAGACTGCTTTACAATTGGAGAACAGAGACATGTCTTTGTTTGTCTTTAGCAGCTTTTCCACTCCTGCTTTCAAACACTGCATGAAGGTATGGCTGATGTACACTCATTGCACGTTTAAAGGTTGCACAGAGCACAAAATGACACTTAAGGTCTTCAGATGAGCCATGCTTAGGTGTCTGTTTGAATCAGTAAAACTGCATAAACACTGCTTTCTGTTACCCCCCTGTGGCTCATTCATGTCTGTAGCTTGGTTGCAGAATAGTAAGTCCACTAGTGGTACTGTACTGCTTGCAACTCCAGCGCTGTGTTCCCAAGGCGGAAAAGCCCGTCTACAACATGGCAATGGCTGACATCACCATCTCCTGCACTAGTTTGGACAAGGCAGCTCGGGTTAGTTTGCAGCACAGCGCATCCGACCTATAGATTGAGAGTTACAAGAACCTCAACAAAAGACTGTGCTAGATTACATTCCAAAAGATTTTAAACTGTCTCCCACTGTTAGACTGTTTTAAGTGTTTATCTAGTCATCTATTTACTGCTGCGTCATATACATTATTAAGAAATAATGTTTTTCTGTGTATGTTGTTTCAGACAGAAGTGATGGATCTGGTGCAGCTGATGGGTGGACGAGTTTACCTGGACCTCAATGTATCTGTCACTCACCTGATAGCAGGGGAAGTGGGCAGCAAGAAATACCTAGTGGCTGCCAGCTTAGGAAAACCCATTCTGCTGCCTGCATGGGTCAAAACCTGCTGGAACAATTCTCAAGACAGGTAACTATTATGTTTATATTTAGGGTGCCTCTCCTAAATGTGCTGTTTGATAAACATTTGTCCGTTTGTCGTTGCCTTTTCAGACCGTACTGTAATTAGGTATTTATCAGGGGATGGGCATTCTAGATGCTGTTGGGTGCTGTTTTAAATCTCTCTTTGTGTTGCCTTTTTCAGTCACTTTCTCCAAAACACAAAATTATGGGTACATTCATGATTTTGTTATCTGCAACTGAATGATACGTTACCGAATAACATCAATACACATGTTCTATTGTCAATATATATGTTTTTATTCCTCCTCCGCCCTCAGTCTATTCAGGCACTCTGACTTGCCTGTGGAAGAGTACCTTTGTCCGGTGATGCTGGGCTGTACGGTGTGTGTCACCGGCCTGTCCACTGTGGAGCGTAAAGAAGTGCAGAGGCTGTGCCTGCAGCATGGGGCCCAGTACACCGGCCAGCTGAAGATGAACGAGTGCACACACCTCATTGTCAGTGAACCATCGGGTTAGTCACGCCTCCATCTCATCACACGTTTATTCTACGGTGTTTATAACGGTCAGGGACGCATTTATTTGTGTTCAAATGCAAAGCACCTGTACTTTGTATAGCATGTATATTTGTTTGGCCTGCTATACTATCACTGTTCATCTCTTGTTGTTGCGTATATTGGCCTTTCTGTTTTTGCAGGCCAGAAATACGAGTGTGCGCGGAAGTGGAACGTGTTTTGTGTTTCTATACACTGGTTATTTGACAGCATTGAAAAGAAATTCTGTCAGGATGAGAGCCGGTACGCAGTGGAGCGAACCTCAACCAAAACCAACCGACACACCTCCACTCCAACTGGTAACGAGAAAAAGGACGGTGAGTCACATGGAGTTTTGATTGGGTATGATTCCTCAATGTTATTAATAGAACCTATTGGGTAATCACTAGGAGAAAGAAATTAAAGATGTTTTGCAATTTCCAGAAGGTACTTCGTTGCTGGGGCTAAGTCATATCTCAGTAAATGCCAGCATGACAGTGAACGACACTGCCCTGACGAATGCTACTGTCAGCCGGCTGGAGGCTCCAGACCCCGTAGACAGCCTGGACATCACTGTGTGCCCCTCCGACGACGTGCTGGATGGCTGTAAGGTATGGAAATAAACCGACTCTGGGCTCTATTTTTGCTTGTGGAAGTGTCTGGCTGTTGAAATTCCCAATGTATGACAGAAATACTCGTCTTTGCAGTCAGTAATCCTAAATACTGGTCATACTTTGTATCGCAATCACTGTTCTTTCTCCGGACTGCAGCTGTATCTGTGTGGCCTGCCGGGGAAGAAGCTGGAGAAGCTGCGACGACTAGTGAATGCTGCTGGCGGCCTTCGCTTCAACCAGCCCAGCGAGGAGCTCACACACGTTGTCATGGGAGAGCCTGAACAGGACATCAAGAACTTCCTGTCCAAAGCCACACACAGGTCAGCACAAACAAAACAAAACTGTGTACACCCTCACACAAACGCAGAGAAGAAAGACGCCTTCAAGGTTGGCCTGTTGAAAAAACAGAGTCGTCAGATGATCAGACAGCAGATTGCTTTTTGGGTCCTGTGTATCCCCAGACCTCACGTGGTGACGGTGCAGTGGCTGCTGGACAGTTTCTCCAGAGGCACCCTGCTGCCAGAGGAGTGCTACCTCCACCAAGCCTGTCTGCCCCCCGCCTCTGCTGCTGTAACGCTCCCTGCCCCTCCAACCCCCGCCTCCCGCCCCTCAGCCGCCCCTACAGCACCCAGCCCCACCACACCCCGACGTAAGAGGGCAGACGAAGATCTGCTCTCTCAGTACGTGGATGACGACCAGACTGTGGGTGAGTCGGTCTTTGCGTAAACATTGGATACCGCAGCAGACAGATTTAGCGATCTAATGAGTGCATACCAGGGAACCTTTAACTTTTTTTCTGGTTAATTATTTTACCAAAATGTTGTTCTTCAGTGGAAATGCCACCGCCAACTAAAACCAACACCAAGAGAAGCAGTACAGCAAATGGGTCTCTCCAGTCGGAGCCCTGGGGTCCTGAACAGGTCACCACACCAGGCCCAGACACCACCCTCCACGAGGCCAGCCCTGCAGGCCTGTTTGCGGGGAAGCGCTTCCTCCTGGTAGGCTTCGGGGCTGAGGCTGAGGCCCAGCTCTCTCTGCTGGTGACGGAGAACGCTGGCAAAGTGTTAGTGGGCCGGACGCGGGCCGTGGCTGACTATGCCGTGGTGCCACTGCTGGGCTGTGAGGTGGAGGCCACGGTGGACGAAGTGGTGACAGACACTTGGCTGGTAAGAGGAAGGGAAAGATCTCCACTGAGATACTGGTCCAATAAACTCTTCAGAGCGAGTGTTAATGGCTAGCCATGCGTTTATGTTGTTTTCCAGTGAAGATGTATGGTCAAAAGGATATGCTTCTTAAGCGGACCTGTTTTCCTCTAGGCCATGTGTGTGGAGCAGGAGCGCGTTCTGGATCTGTTCTCCCATCCACTGTTCACCCCCGTGGCAGTTAAGGAGGGCTGCTCTCCTCTCAAAGACTGTGTCCTCTCGGTAAGCCAGTTCACTGGAGCAGAGCGAGAGTCCCTGGTGGATTTGGCTAAGCACCTGGGAGCCAGGTAAGGTCCCCTCTCTGACCCAATGAACACACATATACACACACACACGCACAACTATACAGACACTGTAGTGACGGGAGTGAGGGGATGGAATAGTTGGAAATAAATGATTGTTGCCCTGTATAACACAATCTTTCATCTCTTCGCCTCTTCTCAGTGTCCAGGACTACTTTGTGCGAATGGCCAACCAGAGGAAGGGCATGCTGGCCAGCACCCACCTGGTGCTACAGACCCCTGAAGGCACCAAGTACCAGGCGGCCAAGAAGTGGGGCCTGCCGGCCATCACCCTGCGCTGGGTGCTGGACTCAGCCAGGACGGGCTGTAGGGCCGAGGAGGGACGCTTCCTGGTGGACCTGCCTCCATCGCCAGGTCTAATAAGCTTACCATCTGCAATGTCTGGTTATTCCCATTGGGGTCAAACACATTAGATTGTAATGTTTACCTGCTACGCTGGCTTGTAAATTCATTGTAAAGATTTTACAAAACCGTAGTCCACCTTTTACGCGATTTATTCATACTTCATGCTTTCCTCTGCAGAGAGAGAAGATGAAAGTTTTGTTGGTGGTTCCCAGAAGCCGTCGACGCTTCCTCCCGCCCGCGCTTCCCCAGAAATCCCTCTGCTGGGCCCCCAGAGCGGCAAGGCTGTCACCCCTCTGGACGTGGGGCGCTTTCAGAGCAAGGTACAACACTGCCAGCGTGCTTCTTTTGAATTCGGCTACGTTTACATGCTTCCATTGGGTTGGTGTTGAACTGCAGGGCGATCAGATTAGATTCAGAGGCCGTTGAGATCCAGTGGGTCCCCAGTGGTGCTTTGTGGTCCACAGTCAAGGATCTTTGTCCTAATAGTGACGTCTTTACCACTCCAACTATTAGGTGTTTCGCTCAGTGCTGGACCAGATGAAGCCTAAGCACGACCCCTGCACACCTACGGGCGGGGATGGTCGGGAGGGGGGCCAGAGGAAGACCCCCGCCCTGCAGCTGGACACTCCCTCCCGCTTCCTCAGCAGAGACCAGCTCTTTAGACCCTCCTTCAACGTCAAGGTCAGACTGGACTCTGTGTTGGGTTGGAAAGGGGAGAGAGTCTTTCAAGCACGAGCCATGGCCCTACAAATATGACGGAAACGGCTGTCCTGTTGTGAACACGGGGGTGGAGTGGAACGCAGTATCCCTTTTTGACCGCTAGGTGGCAAGCTGTGGTCTTTCAGTTGGTTTGGTAGGGAAATACAGAAGCCAGCTAAGGAAACAAAGCTCTAGTTTAAAAGATTTGCTCGGTTTTAATGTTGAATAGCGAAATACATTTCTCTTTCAAATCGATTACCTTAAGTGACTTTCTTTTGGGTGCAACAAATAGATCACTTACGCCTCAAATTGTAGAGCATTTTTGAGACCACAGGACACCTTCTGCATCAATATTAAGTTCCCTGGGGCCGTCTCTCCAGGATGCACTGGGGGCTCTGGACACACCCGGGGGGCGGTCTCTGCCAGGGCCGCAGGTGGAGACACCCCTGACGGAGGTGGTCAAAAGGAACATCCAGGTGGCTCTGGCCAACAGCGTCCGCAGCCACCCCTCCGCTGTGCAGGCCCTCTCCGCCAGCCCACAGCTCAGCAAGCAGCCGGAGAACCAGGTATGGCAGCCAAGCCACACACACAAACACAAAAGATGACTCTCACAATCCCCAACCGAACATGAGCTAAACATACATGCTAAGATAATCCCATTAAAGCTGTTCTTCTATAACATATACCCCTAGCTCTATCTCTGTAAAAGCTGGCGAGGACATACAACACATTTTGTTTTTGAGAACAGGTCCCGGAGAAAGACCAAGCTCCTTTAGCGGGTGTCGTGATATGCGTTGGCAAGAAACTAAGCAAGAAGCAGGGGGAGCTCAACGCCATTGCTGCTTCCCTAGGAGGTGACTTCAGGTAGGCTACGGTGTCTTGTTGTGGTACCAGCTTAACTGAGGTCTGCCCAGCCAACCGGCTTAGGTCTGACACAATGTGTCCTGTGTGTCCAGGTGGTCGTGCGACGACTCGGTGACCCACTACATCTACCAGGGACGCGTAGGGGACAACACGCGGGAGTACCGCGGGGCCAAGGAGAGAGGGGTGCACATGGTTTCCCACCATTGGCTGGAGGCGGTAGGTGCACGCGTGATAGTGGAATTCTTGGGAGTTAACAGGCTGCTTGCTCAACTAAGTAGACCACAAGAATGTTTACTGAGGGGTGTGTGTGTGTGTGTGTGTGTGTGTGTGTGTGTGTGTGAGAGAGAGAGATATGTAACATAACGTCTCCTGGTTGTCGTTTAGTGTGTCGACGAGCAGCGCCACGTGTCAGAAGCTCTGTATCCATTCACCTACAACCCCAAGATGAGCCTGACCCTCAGCCAGGCGCCGGACAAAAGCACCCAGCGGTCGCCTCCCGCCCGGACGCTCCCCCACGACCTCACGGAGGTAATGGAGGGCCCCCGGCGCACAGTGCACTTCCCATCGTCTCTACTAGAAAGGGAACGTGCACATTCCAGAAAAGGCAGAGGATTATATGCAATGGAGAGATCATAAAATGCACTCCCATTTGTTTTATTGAATAACGTCTGGGGTCATTTATCATCAGTGTCCGCTCTGATAATAAAACGGGTGCTTTGTTTCATCTAGGAAACGGTTCACTGGGAAAGACTGGCTGCCCACAATTTCATATCCTGAATCTCAAAATGTTATTGCCATGGCAACCGTGGTTGCTAGTTATTTAGTGATTTGATTATAGCCACACAAATAAAACCCAGAGCGTTGCCACTTTCCTCCTGGAAAATGAGCACCTTTCCTGAAACGACACGCACTGAACGCGTTTGTTACTGGCAGTGAAATCTAGCAAACATCTTTTGCCAGGGACTAATGGCTGTGGTTCTTGTGTTCCCTTTCTCCCCATCAGCCTGTTCCTGAGGAGGATGCTGCGGAAGACGGCCCAGCATCACGCCGTGTCAGCAATGGGAATGCAGACAGAGACCAGACCCTGGACTCCACTGAAAAGAGAGGTTGGATTCCTCTCTTCACCCTGCAGGGCTTTGGTTTATACCTTTGAGCTGGCTCCTTTTGTAACCGCCGGTCTCTGGTGGTTCCTCCGCAGACCTCTCTGCGACTCTAGAGATGAGGGAGAACCTCCACAGGCAGCTCCAGGAGATCATGTCGGCCACCAAGCTGACCACGGCCAGGCGGGCCTCCTCCAGGCTCACCCGGCTGGGCTCCGGAGGGGCGGACTCGCGGCCTCAGACCCCCGACGGCCAGGGGGTGCGGGCAGGCCGCAGCGGGAGCAGACGCACCCTGGAGGCGCTCCGGTAAGGGGGCCATCCATCCCCACGGCTGAAACAAGAGCCTGCAAGTAGATCATACAAATAAACAGAGCGTTAGTTTAGACACGGGTACCGTTTAGTAAATATGTTTACATCGCAAGAGGACAACTTCATTTAGGGGAACCGTGACTCTGAGCGTTACGTTGTTATGAAACCTGCATTTATTTTCTCCCCTCTCTGTCCTGACATTAGAGTGGGGTCCAGACAGGCGGCCATGGAGCTGAACACGGAGCCGTCCCAGAGCGAGCAGATTGTGTGGGACGACCCCACTGCCAGGGAGGAGAGGGCCAAGCTGGCCGACAACCTGCAGTGGCCTGGCAGCCCCTCGCAGCACTCTGAGCCCTTGGCAGCGGCCACGGGCCCCCCCGGTCCCTCTGAAAAACCGCCGCACCCCAATAACTCCATGACCGACTCCGAGCTGGTGGAGATGGGTAGGGAGGAGTGTTTGGTTCAGTGTTAAGCTCATCTTGCTGACATAACAAACTGACATGTAGTAAACACTGTGGTATAGAAAGTAGTTCAAGTTTGTTCACTCCCTTCTTTGGTGTGAAGAATGCCTTGGGTTAGTTGGCTTTCAGGCAACCCTTCTGCTTTCACTCTCTCTCCCCTCAACCCCCCCAGCGGCCTGTGATGTCATCGACCAGCAGTTAGGCAGAAGGGTCACAACCCCTTCGACAGAGGAGCCGGAATGTGACCTCCTGACCCCTAAAGCCCCAAGCATTGCCTTCCCCCTGGCCAACCCACTTGTGCCCCCCGAACCGCAGGTCACACACACACACACACACACATTGCCAATCCCACCACATTTCTATCCAATGACACGCTGATCTCTTTCTTTTTCTTTTTCCTCCACACAGACAGAAGAAAGCGAATCCCAGAGAGAACCCCCCCGGTTCCAGCTCTCCTCACTCATCCCACAGGAGCGCATAGATTACAGCCACCTCATAGAGGAGCTGGGTGAGTCTCTTCTCCCACCACCGGTGTCCCTGACAGACCTATCAACACCCCGACCATCTGGGACCCCTCCACAGACGTACTCGACGCGTTTTATTTTCTCAGTTAACCTTATCTGGTCTTTGTTTGCCTGTCTCTCCACCGTTTCAGACTCCATTTTGATTTTCTTTGTGTTTGTTTGCCCTGTAGGTGGCGTGGTCCTGGACAAGCAGTGCTTCGACCCCAGCTGCTCCCACATCATCGTAGGCACGCCCCTCAGGAACGAGAAGTACCTGGCGGCCATGGCTGCCGGCAAGTGGATCCTCCACCGCTCCTACCTGGAGGCCTGTCGCTGCGTGGGACACTTTGTCCAGGTCAGTGCCTCTCTGTCAGCACAGCTGTCGGTTTGCCTTTTTAAAAGACACGATCGTTTGCTGACGTGAGGGCAGCCAAACTTAGTGACCTCGAGTCCTGTTGGACCTAATGTGACAAGAAAGAGCACCAGGTAAATTGTAAACATTGCTGTTGTTGCATCTGGCTATTTGCAGATTTCAAGTTAAGCAGTCACAGCTCCATCAACAAGACCAGTCCAGATGTACTAGTTAACTACCTGACACCTCTGTGGTATGTTTGTTCCAGGAGGAAGAGTTTGAGTGGGGCAGTAGTTCCATCCTGGAGGCCCTGCCCTCAATCACATCTCAGCAGAAAAGACTAGCTTTGGCTGCCATGCGCTGGAGGAAGGCTCTGCAGGACCACGCGGATCAGGATGTATGTGACACACACACTTGACAGCACAAGCAGGGGGGCAGGGGGGGGGGGGGGGGCAGATGCTATAATAATAATAATAATACATTATATTTATAAAGCGCTTTTCAAAACACTCAAAGACGCTGAAAGCTATGCTGGAAAGACTAGGACAACGGTCCAATTCCTCTATAAAGTATTTCCTAATTACTTTCACTATGTTAATTTCCTTAACACCGATGAAATCTTCTTGGGGTTAGGCACCGATATGAAGGAGAATCCATAAGGACTACTTTCCCGGTGTGTTGTCACCATGTTGTTTCATAGCCTAAATAAACGTGCAGGCAAGCTAGAGAAATATACTAGCCTACTTTGTTACCAAGATTGGAATTTAAATGAAAAAAGGGAATATAGGCTACCTGTCACAAAAGTTCATCTAAATATATCACATTGGGAATGGTTGCTCATGTCCTCATCCAACCCCCGCCCCCTGTCAACTCATCATCAAATGTATGCAAGTTATACATTCATGTTAGGCATATAAATCTGCTGCTGTAGTTACATATTATGATTTTAAAGTTTAACATTTGATTGCAGAAGCATTTTTGCAAGACAGGGCATAACATAAGACGGAAAATGTTAAATAAACAACTAGGCTTTATGATCTGCATCCCTTTTCAGTCATGTTGATCAACTGCTGAATGGTGTTGCTTTAAATCATGCTGCTAAAAGGAATTGTGGGGTGGCATTTGCTTATTTCCTTTTGTAAAGGATGGCCTAGAGTATCTCATGCTAAAGTACAAAAGTTAGCAAGCATTGAAGCACCTTTACCTAATCTAATCGGACCAGTGCTTATCATGGCTGCCAATTAGATACTTCCGGGTCATTTCACCCAGTTAGGTACCTTCCTAAGCAAAATACAGAATTTGACCATAGCCTAAATTGGCTGGTTACACATACAGCTGGTTCAGACTATGACATTATTTTTGTGGTTAATACTTGATTGTTGTGACCAGGGTGCCTTCAGTGGTTGGACGGTAATGTTGAACATTGACCAAAACCGAGAGTCCGGATTCAAGCGTCTTCTTCAGTCTGGCGGAGCAAGGGTTGGTGTCCATCCCCTTTATTCAAAATACACTTCAGATGTCTGTTCAGGCAGATGTAGCGTACTCACGCGCAGCTTTTGGAAAGCATAGAACATTCAAATGAAGTTGTACATCCCCCATGTGTACCCTGTGGTTATGCTGGTACCGCCTCAATCCCTACGTCTTTCTCCTCCACCACCTCAGGTTCTACCCAGTGCCTCTTCATCCATGTATGGTGAGACCACGCATCTGTTTGCTGATTTCAGCCGGCTGAAACCCGGAGAGGCCTGGGTGGACATCCCTGAAGCAGTGTCCCACGGGGTCAAGTGCCTAAAGCCAGAGTTTATTGCCGACTTCCTGATGCAGGTTAAAATGGCCTTCTGCCTTTTGAATAAACCGCCTACAGCACCCAGAAGACAATTTTGTGAATGTAATGAAGTAGAGATATATGACGATGAGACAAAGTAGAGACTGACATTTTGTTAATGTTTTCCAGGAGCCATCCCCACCAATAGACATGTATTACTTGGCCGAGGTGGCCCAGTGTCTTCCGCTCGCGTCGAATGGCAGCGGGCCCACGCCCTCTCGCAAGCGCAAAGTATCAGGAGACTCCTTCAGGCTAAAGAAGAGCCGCCTGAAGTAGAATTTTAAATTTGTATAGTTTCATCATTAGCATTGTCTCCTGAAAATGTATATACATATGAATTCATAAGAGCTGTATGGAATTAAACTGAATGTAACATGGCATCGTTTCCTGAAGCAGCAGCTTTTGTTTTGAGAGGTAACAGCAACAGGATGTACTCACTATTTACATGAGTGCACTAATTCATCACAGCCTATAGAGGGTAATCTTTATTCTCCAGAAGTAGAAGCTCTTGGTTTTCCTTCAGTTAACTGCAGTTATCCCATTGGAAAAGGTTAAGTTATAGATCATTAACAATTCTCTGGTCTTGTCCATGCTGCTGAATACAGTATAATGGTACAATCCCAGCTGCCACTGCCCTTTCTCCAAGATATTTTCTGTTGACAGACTAATTACTATGATTATGGCATTATTATGTAACCTATTATGCGAGATTGATTTTCTTTTACTGCACAGGCTGGAAGAGAAAGGACTTCATGACAGTAATTATTTGCATGCACTACCAATTTACCAAGCATCATATAAATATGCAAATGTTAGGTAAAATTATTTTGACTTTTAATGTGCATATATTTTACTAATACCCAGGAAATAATATTACCCAAAGCAGCCATCTACTTCATAGAATACATAGAAACTAAATCATACCCTTTGTTAATCTGCAATAATTTGCTACAGTCATCTGGTATAAACACGTTTTTTTTTTACCCTAAATTAAGTTTAAACATTAGTCCTCCACAACTGCTCTGCCAGGGTGTCATCTCGGGGCATGGGTTTCTCTACCTGTCCATATGGACAGGTAAATGGTTTAACTTCGAGGTCTCTAAAACAGGCATGACCGTTCGATTCCTTGCAGTTTTATGTTGCAATATTAAAGAGAAGAATTTGCAGAGGAATAAGAGAAGCATCATTTTTTAAATATATTGGAGGTAATCTAAAGCTAAGGGAGGGAGGGGCACACTTGTCTTAAATGTATAATTAACTCATTCCTCATTAACCTATTTGAATTGAAAATCTTTTGCAAATGTGTGGTTTTCAAAGCGCCAAAAAGTTTGATTTTTTTTATTTGTTGGTATGGGCCCCAAATCTAGGTCTTCATTGACTAAAATTGACCTCAACGTAAATTGCTGGTTCCGGACAATTAAAGAATGCAATCTCGAGCCCCTGGTAACCCTGCATCGAATCTTGAATCAGGGCAAAACCTATGCCGGTTGGTGCGGCAGCGTCCTCATTAGAATTCTACAGCCGTACGCACTCCAACACCCCACGCCGTGTTTTTCGTGTTCGAATGATACGCAACGGTCATTCTCTAAGACTTCGCACACCGCTCAGTGGTTTCATATTATGTTAGCTTCTTACAAGCTTGTCAAGCCTGTTGCCTTTACAAAGTAGTTGCTCACATAACCTTTCTTCAAGCGGAAAAGTACGTAGATGCTGACACAGTCAGCGGTCCAGTCCAACGGTTGACTTGTCAGGGGTGGTACCTCATCGCCGTCTTATGTTGTAAGTGGGCTTGGGTAAACCTAAACGATACCCCTTGAGATCGACACAGCAGTAGGTACTACATGGGGTGGAGAATGGAGCTCATGTGACATTCTTGGTGAGGGCTGGCAACGTGCGCCTGGCTTGTCTGAAGTGTGGTGACACAACTGCTCTTGGGAATCGTTATATTCGTGTACTTGCGGTACCCGATTTGACAGCGCACCAATTGTAATAGGTAAGCAAATAAACTTATTTTGATTATTTATATTATACATCAGAGGTGATCTGGAAACTATTTTTGCACATTGTGCACGAGCCTGTATTTGCCTTTCACAAGAGATGATACCACATCATTTGCCGGTTTGTCTGGATTAGATAGTTGGCAAGAGTGCTATACATAAAGTACTTTTCCAAATTCAAGTATATTGCCATTTGTAGTGGCATACTATTATTGGCTGACTGTCTCATTACACATGATTATCTTTACAATATTAAGTGAACAGCATAAATGGTAATGGTCAAGTTTAATCAATAATTGTGTACATACAAATTGGAGCCTACCCAATAATGTCCTATATGATTCGGTCAAGCCCACAATTATTGATTAGTTGTAATCTAACCTTATGCTTACTATAATCATTAGACTTCCTTAAATACAATTGTGTAATTATTGATAAGCAATTTGGTACTACTGTAAATATGAACAAACGCATGCTTTGCCATGGACTGCTGGCATGATCGGCTCCGTTTTAGTTTTGGGAAAACACAACCCCGAATCAAAATTATTCAAATTACTTTTTTGATGGGTCTAGCCCCAGCATTTTATGCTATTATTTCATAGGGCATTGCTGGAACAACTGTTTTGCAAGTGTCTAGGGGAGACCTTTTTACATTGTGAATCTGGTCTAATCTACAATATTTATAATTATTTTTATTATTAATAGCGTTGTTACGTATTTTTGTGTGACCGAGGACATATTTGTAGAAATATGTAAGAGACTGTGGTGTCATTATCTTAAGATGGTTTGATTGACACAAACCTATAGGTGGGTTGGCTCCTTCAGTATATCATCCAAATAATTGATCAAAGGCAACTTGCAGAAACAAAGTATGTTTTAAAACGAACTATCTGAAAATGTCAGACCACCAACATTTCAATGGAATCTCCTACATTGTTTTGGGAAACAGAAGGCTAGTAAAGTGCATGGTAATTGAACCTGCTGGTCACTGTTTCCATTGTAATCGGAATGTTTGGTTGCCAGTTCCCAACGGAATCCCCCACATCATTGTCCTGAAAACAATCCCCCACTGCTCTGTGTACAATGGTGGGGGAGGGGAGGGGTCAACAAGGAGTATTGACATCTGTATATGACAGCTTCCTCAGGGCAAGTTGGCGTGCTGTGATAACTTCACTGGACAAAGAGGGAACATATGAGGCACTTGGAACCAATGATCTATTTATGATGTCTGTGGTTTGAACAAGGTCCCAGGAGACTATTCTCAACCTGTGGGCTGGATCAACCTTTTCTCCCACAGGCTATCATTTGAGCTCATCTTTTTTCAAAGAAAGTTTTGAAAATTACATGAAAACATTCATGTAATTACTTCTCATCATGTACAGTTCCAGAAGTGTTAGTTGTTTGTGTAAGAATGTGTGAATAATCTATTATTTGCTTATAGCCAACAAACAATACTTCAATATTTAAAAACGTGTTTCATTGCTTCATGAAAGAACAAGACATAAAGGTTTTTGGTGTCCTTGTCCAATCCTGCGTGTCTTTTCTGCTGTGCTTGTGTAGAGTGTATTGACTGTCTGGTATTGACTCACTCAACCTCTAACTTAAGAGAACTATCTATCTTTTGTCAAAAACAGTATTATGCAGGGGCAGCAGCTAGACAAGCAGGAAGCTGCCCTCTTATCAAAAATGTCAGGAAAAGGTCTGTGTAACCTTTGAAAAAACATCCGGAAAGTATTGACTTTCTCAAAACACTGGACCTCCCTCAGAAGACAAAAAAATGATCAGGGATGTTCCTGGAAAGGGAATAAATGTATTTTTGTTGCTGGTGTTTTGTAAATAGTTTTGATCTGAAGTTTTGTGACTGGGGCTTCTGTATCATTTGAAAAGGATTCTGTTGCAATTTTGGTATGACAGACTAGGACTGAGATCAGCCTTTCTACGAATCCCCTGTGACTGAGGTCGGTAAACATGGAACCCCATGAACTGTACACTACCATATGTACCCTACAGTGGACTTAGCTCCTGTCCCTGTCTTTTCCAAGTGACATATTTAGTCAAGGGTCTCAGCTTCTCTTGGAGGGAATTTCATTTAAGCCGAGGGGGTTCAGCTCCAACCGCACCAGTTGGAGCCATACGCTGAACACTGTTTGGAACGGAGCAGCAAAAGCAGCCCGAGCTCCATTCAACCAGAAAGACAAAGACATTTCCCCCCACCACCACTTATGATCCTATCAGCTAAAAGTGCATTCCCTGGGGAGATGAGGAGCCTCGCCTCGCCTTGGCCAGTGAAGCAGAGCCACTGGACCCACCAAAAGATCTCGTCTGATAATGGCCTTCCACATTTGAAAAGCTATTGTTTAGGTACTGTGTCCGAGCCAGCTAGTTCTGAGCTCAGAGGGGTAACGGGGGAGTCCTGGATTCTTTGGAACCAGGGTGCCAGGGCCTGATGCTAATGGATAACTAGCTTAACCATTAGGGTGATTAAAAGTGGCCGGTGGACACGTTAAGATAAGAGTGCCTGGCTGAGCATTATGGGGCGACGTGTTTACAAGGGGAAATTCCTGGAATTCCTGTGCTGCAGCCACGCCACTCTGATTTCCACTGATGGTCATTTTCTCAACCAATGGGGTCCCCAGGGGAACGCGGCCTGGGTCCGGTCTGCACCGCGCCTTTCCTAAGACATTGCTACTGTATTTGATCATCACTTTTTGATTTGTCAATTTGGCTTTTATTTTTCTGGGCGTTGATTCTGCGTAATGTATTTGCATAATTTTGTTGATTAAAGCAGGAAAACAAAAGGCGGCTTTAGCAATCACATACTTAACCTGCTTATGTCAAACTCCAGGATGATCCCTAGGCCCTTGGTGGACCATTAATTCCCTGTGGATTTCACTGAGTTTGAAGGGTTAGTCCCCAAAGCTGCCACACAAGCCTATAAGGCCATTGAAACACATGACCCTTTCAACATGTAATTATCTGGCTCGACTTTGGTAATCATTTTTGTAAATCACCTAAAACGCATAGTCATATTTAATCTTGTTGTTTTGGTCCTATCTTTCATATTTGCTTACATTTCCAATTTGAAATCACCGCCAGGATGGTCACAATGTTTAGATTATATTTTTGAACTAATTTAAGTCTGATGTGTTATAGATATTTCGGTGCAGACACTGAGTTTATGAAATCGACGTGCTATGGCCACAGTCACACGTACCCCTGAAGCCAGGCCTGGACCACCCCTTAGGGTCATGTGATGAAGGGGGAACAATGTCGGCAGGTGTTGGCCTGCTGATTACCGGGGCTAAGGCAGGAGCTGGGCTCACACGGGAGGATTACTCAGAGCCACTAATGGTGAATGGGTGGTGACCCCCACTAGGAAGAAACAAAATCACTGACAGAGTGGTTCTCTGAATTCTGAAGAGTGAAAAAAAAGAAAGAACTTGTGGTATACAGGACACTCTTGTTTCCTTGGCAACTTCTTTTGAGTAGGTCTTGTTCTTATCAGTCTCCATGGCATCACTCTGAACAAACCCAGAACCTTTTATCCCTCTGTGATTCAGACCATATTATCATAATTGTGTGGCTTTTAATTCACGTGTCCAACTGCCTTAGTTTGTCCGTATCAGAGTGCTTTGAACCTGTCACAAATGAAAGGGGCATTCCACGTCAAGGCATGGCCACCATCTACTGTAGTGTGTGTTAACGGTTTGATGCTAATTCCATCCTCCTGACCTGCGGCATGTGGGCCAGACTCTTCAGACAGGGCCAGGAGATTAAAGGCCGGTCCATATGCTGCTCAGGACTGGCACGGCAACCCAAGGGGAGACTGTGATTAGTGGACTCCGTCGTCACTGTCCCCAGCTACACGTTTTGGAGAGTTGACGTTCTAAAGAACAACCTCGCGGTCGGCTCAATCCCCTTCCCGTCGTCCATCCCAACTAGGCGGTCTGTCTTTCGCGTCGTCGTCCACATCCTCAGTTCCAAATGCAAAGCTGGCGTCGCTCAGAATGATCCATCCAAACATAGCTTCGGGTTTTATAGCCATGGCAGGCTTGTCAGAAGGGAAAACTTCTATTCCGTTGGGTTCAAGTTGTTGTTTGTCAACTAGCAGAAACTGTCTTTTTTTCTCTCTTATAAACCCATTAGCGTGAACTTTGCCCGTTTTTTCTTTATTTACTTCAAAAATCCCTTTGTTTACCATGGAAGGCGAGTCTCTCACAGGGCTGGCTCCCTCAAGGCATATGGCTCATTTCATGGCTGCTGGATCATCGGATTGATTGGCCTAGCAAGGAGCAGCGAGATCCTTATATACAGGTTTTGGCCTGGAGGATGGGGTTCCACGGCAGGTCATGTGAGGTAAAGAGGAGCGTACAGAGGGACGAAAATGCTGAGAGGCAGATTCTTCATAGGGCCACAGAAACGGCTTCCCATGGACAAGAGGAAGACAGAGGTTAGGACACAGTTTGTACAGTCGAATGGGATTTGAGTGGTGTGACGTGTCTGCAAACTGGGAGCTTTCTTTACCACAATAAATTGTTCCTTATTGGACGTGTGTAAACAGCCTGGTATTGTCTAGGCACAAATGATGTGATGTGCTCCTTGTATTCCCGAAGGTATTACTGAAGCCGACGCTCCGCTCTAATCACGCTCCCCACCACCTTTGGGATAATGTCCTGCCCAAATATCAGACTGTTGCCACTGGTCCTCCCCAATTAGTGAAGACTTAATGTGGATTCTCACTTATTCAATCTCCTCTTTTTTCTCTTATCTCTTATCTTTCCTTAACATTTTCTGCTCTCTTTTTTTATTTCTCTCCGTGGCCACTCTCTTTCTGCTCTCTCACTTCAGATCCCTCCCCTAGTCTTCCTCCGCTCTGAAGAAATCCCTGGTCTCTGGGGCTTGACGCAGAGTTGTCTGGTAATCTGAGGCAGTATTAATATTGAATAAGACGGAGAGAGGCGTCAGCCTCACAAATTAATTTCCATATACAGGGCTGCTGACAAAAATGAATAAATTCTCTGCAGAGTAGGGAAAAAACTACGCACACTGCAAAGCGACACACTGGGAGTTCGCCTTGAGTGTTTGTGTGTGTTTCTGTGTATGAAAGGGGCTTAGAACCAGAGAAGTGTGGAGGGGGGGGCGTACCAACCACATCGCCATGGCGACAGTGGCATTATTGAAAGGATAGAGGACGCTGGGCTCAAGTGAACGAAGCGGTGGGAACAGAGAGGAGTGACAGGGAAAACACAAACAAGCAACGGAGTAGGGAGCTGGAAAAGAAACCCTCCAGCATTGATTCTACTGCGGGTAACGTTCCTCGCTAAACTGCGCTTCCCTACGGCCAGTGCTTCAGGCCTGTGGTATAAGGGAGAGGGAGAGGCGGAGTGTGGGGGGTTTTAGGCTGCATGAGTTATGAAAGCTAATGTCATTTTGCTCAGTATGTTCCATGTACCTAGCCAGACTGCCGAACAGTGTGTGTTGAGGGGCCCGAGGTTGATTGATACTGCAGAGTGACGGGTCGAGCCAATGAACCGGCTGCTGTGGAAGGTCTCCACAGCTGTCCTTCTCTTGTGAGGACATGGTCTTCCTGAAGGAGGGAGTGTGAGAACAGATGACTTGGCGGTTTCAGGCTTGCCAGTAGGTGCACATAAATTGGACAAAGAAGTTGCTTGAGCCGACACTCGGTGCCAGCCAAGACGCCGCAGCACCTTGCAGTATGCTGCGTGTCAAACCTGCTTGGTGGATGCTGTATTGATTTATTCTATTCCCCATGTCCCCATTTATGTGTTGGTGTTTATAAGTAAAGCGTGCTAGGTGGAAACTATTGAGTTAATGTGATGCTGTCCAACACCCGCTGATGTTGTTCGCAGCTCTGCAGTCTGCTATGAAAACCGTCGCCCCAGCAACTCTTAAAATAATGTCAGAGTATGGCTTGGCTGGCATCTCCGCCTTCCCCGGGGCACCCATTCCCATTCTTCACTTATTCAGCTAATAATAGATTGTGCTGATCAGACCACGGCATGGGCCTCATTGTCCCGCTCACAACACTTCACAGGAGAGAGGGATGAGGAGAGAGGGGAGAGAGACACCTGCAGTATCTCACCCGTTCAAATTATTCATATGTTTTCACTGTTTTGTTTCTGTTGTCCTCATTGTTTCCGTTGTCTTTGTGCTTTTTCTTGGTCTTTGTCTTCTTCTTCGTCTGCAATAAAGTCCCCCGCCTCTGGGCCGAGTGTTAGACATTTAACTGTCCCGACCATGATGGTCACTGGAATGCCATTGACATTCATTTTGCCTGGCCTCGCTGGCTGCGTATTTGTCTCTCGCACACTCTACATCACAGCGATCCATCATGGCTCCTGGACACCTGCTAAAGTGCACAAAGCGGGCCTCATGGGCCGGGGCTCATGACTCACAAAAGGTCACATGAAGTAGGCACTCTTTGCTACGGAGGTTTTCGATGACTGGACGTGTTGGTTCGTAAACATGGACACACAAACTGATTTGCCATGTAAGTCGCATTGCTGACTCACTAATATGTTTGTGTTGAGATGGCAACATTAGACAATGGGTTGTCATCATCCTCATATGAAGGAGACGCTTGCACTTCATCATAAGGCACGGCAAAAATGTTTTACCACACAAATCACCTTCAAACTCAGCTTTCTCCAGCTTAGCCTTGAACCACACTCTCATCTACATCCTCATCTATATATTATTGTGTGTGTGTGGGTGTGTGTGTGTGTGTGTGTGTGTGTGTGTGTGTTATCGTTTACGCCCGCTTGTGATTGTTTGTGTCAATGTGATCAGTCATGTTGCTATCTAGTTACCCATCCATTCAGCCTGTTGTCATGGCAGTCGCCTACTATAGGTATCTTGCTGTTTACCTATTCTTAATCTCATTTCCCACGAGAATGATGACCAACCACAACACTCTGTCTGCTAGTAATTAAACGTCTGTTGATGGTCATTTTTCGCCTTGACAGACACTCAAACACGTCCTCTTCACACACACACACACACACACACACACACACACACACACACACACACACACACATAAGCGCAGCCAGACAGCGATATCAAGTGTCTCGAGCGACCAGGCTAGCGTTTGGTAATTAGCGCGCTGAGTGCTTGCCGTGATTGCTTCATTATATCTCCGATAAGAAAGCGCGTGAGCTGGTTGATGGATGTCATGGGGTGGACAGTAATCCACGTCAAAGCCGCCTAGTAACGATAGCACAGTGCCTCTTGTCAGAACAAGCCCCCTGCTCACACCTTTGGACAGTGCGTTATTTACGTGAAGGCTTGGGAAAGGGTTCTCAAAAGAGGCCTGGCAAACCGGCGATGCTACGGTCAGGCCTGCTTACGCCTTCTCCTGAATGCAATTAGCAGCTAGCTCATAGAGCTGGCGTAATTACCCACGATTAGGACGATAGCATCCAGATTAAAGCGTGAATTCTATTATGGAACTACACAGCCAGGTGTGTGAGAGGCATTGAAGGGATGCCTTTTGAAGGGTACAGCATATTATCATGGCTGCAGACTCCCTCCTGGGCTCAGTTGTTTAAATCAGAAGACTGCAACAAATAATTGACTTGTTTTGCCCATGCCAGTTCAAATTTATGATCGGAGCTGGAGATGATATTGTGTTGAAATTTCTCATGAGATATTTTTAATTTTTTTTGTTATTTCTCAAGAGATCAATATTATTTTGAAGGGAGGTGACTCATCAAGAACAGACTGAAGCACAGGACAGTTACCATCTGAAATCCCTTAATAACTAGCAAGTCCTGTCTGATATGGCTTGTGATCACCATGGTGGCCTCAAACAGACAGAGGAAGCAGCTCAGCTCCATTATGGCCATGTGTCCCTCCACTACCCACTGTACTTTCCCTTTACCCTCACTGGGGTTCTACACGCGTTGTTCTCCTGAAAACACGTCCGCCCTAATCACAGGTGTCACGCAGTGAGTGGCTCTAGGGAAAAGTCACCTCTGTCCAGGCAGAGTAGGGAGTGGATGAGGGGGTTTCGCCAACTGAATTACCCTTACAATGTGTCAATCACTCAGAAGCGCATATTCAAACATTGTGTTTACGTGTGTGTGTGTGAGTTTTTGCTTTTATTTTATATAGGTAGGTGTGAGTCTGGGTCGGGTGGGGGGTGGTGGGGGGGGGGGGGGGGTGGGGGGTTTTGCGGAACGCATGTGGGGGGGGGGGGGCGTTACGTTAAAAATTTTAAATTTTTAAATTATTTTTA
>JAVQJS010058864.1:0-14761 GCA_036024795.1 Galaxias rostratus | reverse complement strand
GGCTTTGAAAAGACATCTTTGGGGCTGTGTAATATATTTATATAAATTTTTCTTGGTCTCACTGTTTTTTCAATGTGTCGGTGCCGATCAGTTCCCGGAAATAAATCCGTTCCAGATGCGCAACGCATCTGCGCATTAGCCCCTGCTGTTAGATCGCTATACGGCTGACGCTGCCGACATGGATGAAAACGCAATTTGACTAGAAAAACAAGCACGTTGCAACAAATCACAAAAACACAACACTGTCTCGCTTTCACATTAAGGCAGGGGCCGCAACCTATCGGCCCGCGGCCCGCGAGTTTGAGATCTATGGTCTAGATAGTCACATTTAGTGTTTGAGTTTGCTAGAACCTATCTGAATCTCTGCAGGTCTCTTCAACATTGGGAACAGACTTCTGGTGAGCTTGGACCTGTTCTTGAAGATCCGGGCTCAGGTCAAAGCCGGCTTGCATCCTGCACAGGCTGTCAGAACCATTTTTGACTCCGCCCCCAGCCATCCTGGTAACTAACTGTGCTAACTACTGTTCATGTTGTCACTTAACCCAAACGTTATCAATGATTTGGCACCTTTGTTCATACCTTTTTGACTCATCTTTTCTATGGCTTGCGTCCCACTCCCTGCACCGTATTTATTTCTTTGCTCTGTCTCTTTCTTTTTCTGTTTTCTGCCCACACATCTTTCCCTCTCTCCAGTCCATGCCCTGAGTCCAGAGGAGTCGTCCCAGGTCTATGAGCTGATGCTGAGTGGCTACTGGGCCGTGGAGTGTCTGACGGTGCGGGACTACAACGACATGATCTGCGGGGTGTGTGGCATCGCGCCCAAGGTGGAGATCGCCCAGCGCCACTCCCACAACGTGCTGCAGCTCAGCAAGGTGGAGGTGAGAGTGCACGGCAGGAGAATGACGCGGCTGGGTTTCTCCTCCTGGTTTGAAAATACTGTCCTGGTTTTGAGCACCGCCGCTTTAGCCCTCAAGCAGCATTCTAGTTCCTGTCTTAGCGCTGACGAGCCGTTTCTCCGTTTTGTAGTTCACCTGGCCAGAAGTTTCGGCGCCAGACGAGGTCAACATGGATGACTTCTGGCTGACCATGGAGAGTGAGGCTATCGAGCAGGCCGTCTTCCCCTCTGACGTCCCCATCACCCGGGTGGACGCCTCCATCATTGCCCCGTTCATCCCTCCGCTGATGAGGAGCCCTGCTGCCATCAACACCGAGAAGGACAAGGCCCCATCTGACTCCAGCCAGCAGTCTGGTATGAGCAACAGGCTCGCTACCACCAGCATGCAGTTTATTAGACTGTCCAGGTGTATCCAAGCGTGGGGACTTTATGTGTGTGTGTGTGTGTTTGTGTGTGTGTGTGTGTGTGTGTGTGTGTGTGTGTGTGTGTGTGTGTGTTTGCTCCAGGTAAGCCATCCTACTTGGTGCGTCTGATTCATGAGGGCCAGCTACGGCCGGAGGCTCTAGAGGAGCACAGTGAAGAGGAGCTCCGCGCCATCCTGCACTGCTGTGGGGAGAGCGCAGCCTCACACTGCACCAAGGTATCGGGTATTAACCCTTCATGCGTTTGTGTGAGTGCCAAAGCTGTCAGTGGCCATATATATAAGTGTGTGTGTATATGTGTTTGAGAATAATACCGTTATTACTCCCTGCTCTGTCAGGATGAGCTGTTGGTGTCTCTGATCTCTCTATACACGAGGGTTCAGAGTGGACTGTCCACGGCCCCGCTGCCCTCTCCTCACCTCACTGCTGGCAAGCTGTCCAAGGTCTGCCCTCACCAGGTAAAACACCAACAAAAAGGTCTGCCCTCACCAGGTAAAACACCCCAAAAAAGGTCCGCCCTCGCCAGGTAAAACACCAACAAAAAAGTCTGCCCTCACCAGGTAAAACACCAACAAAAAGGTCTGCCCTCACCAGGTAAAACGCACACAAACAAAAAGGTCTTCTGTGCCCATCTCTGCATCGATCCACCAACCTTCACGTAAAACCTTCCCTCAAACAATTGTAGTCCGTCCTACGCCGTTCGTGTTTTTCTCGCACCCTACTGTGACACATTACCGGTAGGACTCCCCTGTCCGTCTCCAGGTGGTGTGTGGCTCCAAGTACCTAGTGAGAGGGGAGACGGCCCGCGACCACCTGGACCTGCTGCTGTCCTCCCGCTACTGGCCCCCGGTCTACGTGACGGATGCGGCCCGCCCCGTGGCCCTGTGCGCCGACATGCAGTACCCCGAGCTGGCCTCTCAGATGTGGGGCAGGAACCAGGGTTGTTTCTCCGACCCCATGGAGGAGCCCAAGGTAGATGCCGGTGGCAGGACAGGCTTTGATTGATTGGATTTTTTGTGGCTGTTGCATAAACTGCCTGACAGTGTTGTTTGTTAAAGAAAGCAGTCTAAATTGATGAAGGAAAAACGAATTGACAATTCATTTACAGTACCATTTTGTTAACGTTTTCAAAGTTCTGTTGAACGCAGCATTTTTTCTGAAACCGTTGTCCCTCCTTCTTTCAGTACGTGTCATGTGCTGAGCTTCAGGACCAGCCCTACGCTGCCGACCTGTGCTCCCTGGGAGATAGCCCGCACATCCACCCGCTCACCAAGTCCTCGTCCCGCTGGCTGGTGCACCCTGCTGAAGCCCCGGGCGCCGGAGAGCCCCCTGCTGTCCAGCACCACTCCATGGGCCTCTGCAAGGAGCTGGAGCCCTACGCTCATCTAGGAGCTGAACTGGGGAAGGATAGGGACGAAGGGGATGAGGAGAAACGGGAGGAGGAGGGGCAGAGGACAGATTGCGGGGACGGCATCCAGATGTGGCCTGTCGATCTGGCAGAAGGGTCGGAGTTGCCCCGGTCACAGAGACAGCCTTTGGCATTCGACAGTGCGGCCTACTACTATCTGTACAACCGCCTGGCGGACTTCCTGAGCAGCAGGGAGATAGTGGGGCAGCAGATCAGCCATGTGCTGAAGGCCTGCCAGCCCGGGGAAGTGCTTATCCGAGACTCCTTGTACAGGTTAGGGGTGGCCCAGATCAACACCCACGGGGACGTACTGGCTGTTGAGCTGGAGGGTGTGGAGGACAGGAACACTGTTTACGAAGAGGAGGTGCTGCCCTGAGGAGAGAACCGGGAGGAGGATATACGAGGGGACGATGGTCAGAGAGGACACAAGTCGGTCTTTCTATGCTGTATTGTGATACCAAGGTGGAGCTTGAATCTTGCGCAGAGTGTGACTGAGTGGCACCGTGTTTACACTCCAAACAGAGTTAATAAGAATCTTCTACAAAACTGATAGCTTGTCTTCAGAGAATTGGTAATGGTCAGCCTGGAAGTGATACTGCTTCTTCTAAAAGTGAGACTTTCTAACACTTTTGTGTCTTTATTTAACTACAGACCTTGAATGCAACCACGGAATTAAAAAGAATGTAAAGAAGTCATTGTAATCAAATACAGTATGTAATTATACGGAGTCCAAGAAAATATTATTTATCATTTGGAATGGTGTGTTTAATTATATCTCTCTCATACACACATATGCATTTTACAACCTGTTACCTCTTAGCAAGCGGTCACAAATGGCTTTTTGGTCTAAAGTGATTTTTGAAAAGATTAACAGTGCCAGATAGCATTCGATTTTAATGGTGCTTATGGGATTGGTTTGTTCTGGTAACAAGCTCCTAGATGTGATGTTACTATGATTGACTATTTTGTAATTGGTGATCAAAGTTGCTACAAAAGATAGAGTATACCCCGAGGTGTAGGAAAACAGATATTCACTGGACTGTGTCACTATTGAAGAAAGATGAGTTTTTCTTCTCAAAACGATGCCAATAAAGAAGGAAATGAATTGGATCAGATAGTGTCTGAATGTTTTGGTTGCCCACCTTGCTATTTATGGATAGTAATTTAATATCAGTGACAATATGAAGCTACTTTATCAAAAACAATTCACAGGGACCGTTTCGTTACTACGCATGAATGCATCTGTGCAACGCACTGAGGGGTCCCATGATTTTAGCTTCACCCAATTTCAAAGGAAATGTGATTATGCAGTAAATTCAGGATGTGGGTCAATGACTTGTCATGCATATCTTTTGTAAACGAGTACACTTTAGCTATTATTAATGACTTACTTAAGAAGTCTGGAAATGATTATGACAATTTAGATCTCAAAGTAATTTGTTGAGTAAAATAGGCCAAACATGCAAATAATAATTCATTATTAAATGGGTATCTACTTGCTTGATTGAAAATACATTTATTCATATACATCCTAACATATTACATAGACATTATACACTCCTTATTTTTATATCTACGAAATGGTTAATCACACATGAAAAGCTTTCTGTATTCTGTTATGTGGCTGTTCTTTCAATCATCTTAATATTCGGCAGTTTTGGCTAAGCGAACCATTGGGACATATGTAAAACATCCATGAAACACTCAACACCTGTAACTATGACAGACATGCCAGCTTTATCACAAGATGAGTCATCTTTTACATTCAAAATAAATCTTTCTTTGTATTCCCAAGTCCCTGTTCAGTAGTATTTATTGTCCATTCCCTGGTCAAACACATAAGCAATACATATGATGCAGGAAAGGTGAATAAAACAGAATCAATCACATTTTACAATCTACTTGATTACATGGCAACCTCACAAATGACTTTGCACTACAATGGCTAATGCATAAAGATAAAATACACAAATTCTTACTGACTTTAGACACATTGGTGAAAAAATGGAATGGCCAGTTTGACCCACTTATACAAGCACTTGATAAAAGTGTTTAATAAGAGCTTTTGATTTGATGACATCCGATAAAATGTTAAGTTATGAGATAAAGTCACGTATGCTATCATGGTACTAGCTCTGTCTCAGAAACATGGCGTGTCTTTACTTCTTCTCATGAGAATCATGTAACATAGCAAAGAAAAAATATTGAATGGGGAAGTGAACCTGCTGAGGAAAACAACGCAGGCATTCTTTATGTGAATCATCTGCAAATCTGGTGAGAGAATATTGTGGAAGGCAAACAAAAACATGTTCCAGAGCTACTTGGTAGCTTTAGATCTTCATAGATTCAAAAGACAAATTCCTAAAGCACGCAGCAGAAGAGATAAACATTTAATGGTCAGAAATCTTATTCTTTTGGTGAATGCTATAGTAAGGCACTGTCTCAGATGCCTCATTTGTTTTTACGTTTTGAACTCCCCTGTCAGAGGTCACCGCGAGACATGGACATTTCTAGTCACGGTTTGTAACATAACATGTCACATGCCTGCTCTAGCTGCCTGTCTGACTAGCAGGCAAGACGACGGTAAAAATAGCTGTTTGGACCATGTGTTGACATTCCGCTCAATCAAATAAGTAGCACTTGACCATAAGAACAATCCAACATGTTAACCTGAATGAGAGGCGTCCAGGTTCTTAGAAAAACTGGTAGTTATTGGTCTTTATCAGTGGCTGCTCCTCTTCCTCCTGCTGCTCGCGGGTGGGGTCACAGGGGCCATCACAGCACTTTGACTCATCACATGGCTCATCATCCGAGTCCTGATTTACATTCTGGTAGGTCAGCTGTTGAGAGAATCGTTCACATATTGTTTAATCAAAGCACAACATAGGTTTTCATATGACCAGGGGTTCATAACCACCCTACATCATGTTGAATTTACTTGCCATTGTAAATGCCAACAACAACAAAAATCCTCTGCTATATATTTCTTGAATATACCACATTAAACGATTTGTCTACCTGAAATCACTCATACAAAACAAAGTTGCCATGTCATATTTTGGAAATTATCGATAATCTTAAACAGTGATTACAGTTTACATTGATTGTTACAACCTTCATGCTCTTTTCCTTAACCGCACACCCAAGCGTACCTGGTCTTGGTCTGTCTGGTCCCCCAGCAGTCTCTCAATCATTTGGCTGATCTTGCCGAACGTGGGGCGCTCAGTGGGCGTCAAGTTCCAGCACATCTTCATCATTGTATACCTGGAGCAACAGGGCCTTGTTATAAGTCTCATGCCAGTCCTTTAACTATGAAACCCAGCGATCTTGTAAACAAAGTATACACTTTCCATTCTAATTTAAAGTATATGTAAACCATGTTCGCCTTCACAAGCTTTCTGTCTGTTTACGGTTGAATTCACATTGGTAGAAGTTTAGTGGATTGGATGGTAAACATAAAATGGCTGCTCAAACAGGGAGGTGTGCTCCTCCTCAACCACCTCCACAGTTCATCAAGACTAATGGGAGGGGGGTGGGCTGTGAAATGGGTCTGAAATGGGCCCCAGAACTGGGATCATGTGGATAACAAGCAGAAACAAGGCCTGACTCTCTCTCACAAAACAGCACAACAGATGACTAGGTCCTGACTCAGTCATAGTGATTGCTCTTTGGCCCAGACAACGACGTCCCTGCTATTCGCGATGGCATGACAGCTACAACTAATTGGCACAAGCAGATGCGAAGGGCTTCCAACACATTGGGGGGAGTGGAAATCTTTTTTTTTTTTTTTTTATGTTTTATGTTGAGGGGCACTTCTGTTTTCGCGACAGACATGGGGAGCAAAGTTGAACCAAGTAATCAGAAAATCAGAAATGCTTAATGAATTTAATGCATGATCGGTCTCTTATTTTATTTCGGCAAACTTGGGATTGAATGAATAGCTTATTGACAGAATGAATGGGGATCATTGTCCAGTCCTAGAAAAACACAATATGAGAACGGTGGACAACTGCTGAAAAAGTATTATGCTTTGCAATATCCATCCTCTACAGGAAACAAGCTGGTCAAAACACGCAGCCATATATTTGTCCTTTTTTTATCATTTACGTACATCTCTGGTGATCCAAAGTCTGGTCGAGACATCTGATAACCACATTTGATCATCTTGTAGAATCTGGTGTCCACCAGCAAACTGGGGTAGGGGCTCTTACCTGAATTCACACATAAGGAAGACAACAGACAGAAGCATAGGGGAATAAGTTCTTCACAATAAAAACCTCAGAAATAGTGAACCCATAGGAAATCAGTTTTTCTACTTCTGTAAGTGTGAAAGCTGACCAAGAGAGAAGATCTCCCAGAGCAGGATGCCGTAGGACCAGACGTCACTTTGGACAGTGTAGACACAGTCAAAGATACTCTCAGGGGCCATCCACTTCACTGGTAGACGGGCCTGGGCATAAAGATGAAGTGATACGTTTGTATGGCTCTGTATGCATGTAGCAGTGACTGTAGGCACAGAGTAACACGATATAATATGGCACATTGAGCAAAACTTGTGCAGTTTCTCAAAGGGCGGTTTGCTTACATTTCCTTTGACCACGTAGTTGGAGTCGTTCATGATGTCCCGTGCAAGGCCAAAGTCACAAATCTTGGCCACTCGGTTGTCAGTCAGTAAGACGTTTCTCGCCGCAACGTCTCTGTGAATGCACTAAACACATACAATCAGTGATGGTCGGTTAGAGATCAGAGATGAGGTGTTATGAATAACTGGATAGCATGAACCTGAACATTTTCTAAAAGCCTTGACATCCTATAACGTAACTCTACAACTCTATGACTAAAACACAGTAGTAAAAAAGGAAAGGATGCAGTACATTTCTACAGTCCCTTGATGTGAATTTGAATCCACGATCACTACGTTGCTGTTTGGTCATCTTTGGCAAAAATGATTGGTCATTCCACTTACGTTTTTGGAAGCCAGGAAATCAAGCCCCTGCGCCACTTGAAGAGAGAACCTAAGCAGGTCATCCAGGTCCATAAGCCATTCTTTGCTCTCCTCCTCACAAACAGAGTCTGTGCAAACCCCAGGAATGATTCATATTTGTCAAACTATTTACCTTTGCTTGTACAATGAACCAAAATGTCAATTAACACTATCATTCAACTCAGGGGTCAGCATCGCAGTGGGAAAGGTTTAATGAATGCAAAAATAAGCGAGTCTGGTTTGGGAATGCTCGGAATGATTACCCAGAGACGAGTCGATCGGTTGGGTGGTGGGCCTCATCTCCAGATAGCTCTCTGAGGACACACCGGAGATCCCGCTGTCACTGTGGGTAGGAAGTGGAGAGATACAGAGATGAAAAAGTGGATCAGATAGAACAATGGTCATTTGTGGGTCCATTTTAAATGTTATTCTGTCTGCCAAGCCTTATTACCTTCTTATGAACTGTTTCTCAGCGCAGAGGTTCTTGTAGGTGCTGGTGTCCTCAACCATTTCAGGAATGTTCGTGACAAAGTTCAAGAAGGTGTCTGCCTTGTGGCGCAGGAAGTTCAGCAAGTCACCATGGCAACAGTACTCTGTGATCACCAGCACAGGACCTAAAATGGCAACAGATTATACATTTTTGGAACTCAGTGAGTGTTCCACATAGTATTTTTGTTCAAAGAAAAACAGTGGTCTGACCTCCAAAGGTGCAGGCCCCTAGCAGGTTAACAATGTTTTTATGTTGTCCCAGGTGACTCAGGATTTTCAGCTCTGACATCAGAGCCTCCCTCTCATCTGAGTGGGCACTGGCTGTAAGGCAATCCAGGATATGCAGTTAGAAAACCAATAATCAAGGGCGGGTTATTTATGAGTGTAAACCATGTCTTTTGGATGTTTTGAAAAATGACTTTTTAGCATCTTCACAGCCACGCGCAGGGTGTCGTCCTCCTTCCCCAGTCCATAGGCTGTAGCCTCCACCACCTTGCCAAATGCTCCTGCCCCCAGAATTTTTCCTACAGGGTGAAATTTTGAATTGCAGAGCTGAAAGCGAGCTTAAGATAATAGATGTTACCATAGTATATACATATGTAGGTACACTGCATATATAACAAATAAAGAAGAGAATGCAAAAAGTATAATAACATTATTGATAACAAATTGTGGTTTACATCATCTAAAGTATATGTAATTTAAACTATCTGAAAAAAACATAAATACCCTCAATTTGTAAGGCCAAGAAAGTTGATATCAGACAAACAATTGGACTTGTATTTTGTCATGTTGGCCCATGTGAGTCACAGTTGCTTCCGTTCACCATACCTAGCTTGAGTTTGTCACGGGGAAACTCCCATTTTTCGTTATAGGGAAGTTGTGTCGGATCGATGAAAGTGTAGTTGTTGCCGTCACTGGCCTCTATAATCTTCCACCTGATCTCATACCGTGGTTTCTAGGAAAATGGGAGTCAATTTGTGGTCAATATACACAGAGGAACAATGACCAGGTAGTGTTGTCCCAGGTTCTGTCCCACTAGCAGGGGTATGAGAAAAGTGTTCAAACTTTCAATTCCAGTTTGGTGGATGAGAGATTTGGCCTATGTGGTGAAATTTGTGTTTCAGCCCTAAGAATTTTGATGAAAGGTTGCCATTTTCAGAGGGGAAAAATGAATACAGGTGCACAGTACCTGCTTGTACTTGTAGAACAAGATCATTAGCAAGAGGAGGAGGATGGCTAGAATGCCTGCTGCACCAAACAGGGTGGAGGTAAACAGTTTATCTACCAGAACAAAGAGAGTGTCATGAGTTATCCGATTTCCATCACTCATCATCAGCGTAATGCAGTGCTAAACAGTATAACAGAACAACAGAAACACGTTTTTGTGTTTTATCTGGATCTTTCACAGTCTAACATTTGATAATGTTTAAACAAATCTAGACTTTACCAGAAACATCCAGGGCGAACGTATCTGTGCCGACTCCCACCAGGTTTAAGGCGACACACTCCACCGTCATCCTTCGATTAGACAGGCTCACAGTCAGGACACTCTCAACCTCAACCGGACCATACTGCTCTCTTTGGACCTCCACTGTCGGGGCCCGCAATGGGGCCGGCATTTGAGCGCCTGTGGCGTTCTCATTGCACCTGATTCATAAAATATATTTATATAAAAACTTTGTAAAGTTTTGAATAACTTAAAACTGGCGAGCATTGGGTATTTTATCGGCCACTGTTTCCGTTATTATTACATGTTGTAACCTACGTTGCCCGGATTCCAAAACACTGGTACCAGAGGATTCTGGGGGCAGGGTAGCCAAAGGATGTGCACGTCAGAGTGGTGACATTTTCCCATTTCACGACAGCGACAGGTTTCTCTACCAATGGAAAATGTGAATATTGTAACTGGCTAATCGTCATAAAATATAAATAGAGCATACTCTAACTAAACCTAACAGAGTCACTGGATCAAAGTGTTTTCGGTATATGGACAAACTTGGAATGATTCAAACTTCACTTACGGTACATTTGGACTTGGAAAGTGATGTGTGCACTGGCTTTGTCACTGATGGCGTAAAAGGTATACTGGCCTTGCTCCTGAAAATTCATTCTCTTCAGCAATAAAGTTGCATGGTACCTGGTAGAAATTGACCGCAAGAGTTTGTCTCCGGATCATTAGGAATCCGACGAGACTGCAATGACTCAAGGATTTTTCTCAGACGGTCTCTGCACATCACAATCATCCATGACTCAAATTCGAAAATGTTACTTCCCATAATTTTTGGTTTCATGTATAATGTTGACCTCCTAATTTTATGTCAAACCGATCGAAAATGCATGTGCGTCATTTTTCAATATCCTGTCTCAGTTCCCCATTTGGCTGTACAACAGTTGCAGTCCAAACACAAAATTGTCTATTTCGTCATAGCCATGTCTGCTCCGAAGACCTTGTGTCTTACTCTACCTGTTGTTGTATTGGATGAACCTCTGTTCATACGTGGAGGTATTCGGGGCCGTGGGGGTGTCCCAGCCCTGTGATGTGATCTTGGGGTACGCCTCCACCCGCACACTGAGCTCCAGGTCCTCTCCCTCGTTCACCTCCACCGACAGCCCCATGTGAGACAGTTTGGGGGAGAGCTGTGGCCACATTCTGATGTAGGCCTCATCTAAGGAGAGGAGGCAAAGAGATTAAAACATCTTAATAATATTAATTTGCAGGTAGATATAGATGCAGCATGAAAATGAAGACAATAAGGCCAATAAAAGCATGCTAACCTAATAATAAGTCAACTTTGTATTATTAATTGTCCATGGCTACAATTGATAGTCCTGTGCAGGAGTATTGTTGTTGACTTGTGTTCTGTTTGTCTTACCTACAACCAACAGGTGCGTTGTTGAGCTGTTGGCCCCTGCCTCGTTGGTCCCTATGCAGGAAATGTTACCCGTGTCTGACTGGCTTACAGCAGGGATGGTCAGAACGCTCTCTATGTCCAGTCGGTTGTCCTCATTTAAACGGGCGTCCTCCTCTACATAACCTGGCTACAAATGGACTTAGATATGAGTTTGAATGGTTTGGCAATATCCTCAAATGTTGTAATAATTAAATACAGGAATGACTGAGTTTCTATGATTTTTTCTTTAAGTAAAATAAGGTCAAAAGCTTGAACTGAGGTGCAAAGATGAGGCTAGAGGTAAAATAAAAAATGAATAATACACTATTGTTCTGGTTTGTACTCCAAGAGTCAACTAACCATTTTTGTTGAGTATTTCCAGGTAACATTGAAGTTGAAGTTGGGGTTGTGTGTAGTGCAGCGTATCTTCAGTTCTTCTCCCACAGTACGTATATACTCCTCTTTCTCCAGAAAGACGTAGGGAGGAAAACGCAGCTCTAATGACAAATCATATGAACAATGAACTTCATGGCTGTGGAGATGTGCTTTCATCAACGTGGACACCACTTGTTGCACAAAACAATATAATTAGACCACAGTAGGCCACAGCCTTTTCTGTTATGCTTCTCACAGAGTTTTACTACGTCTATGTGTTCCCACGTCACTCACTTTGGATGACGTTGATTGAGAAGGCCTTGGAGGTCCTCTCCGAGCCCCTGACCTTGGCCGTGCACACGTAGTCAGAGTTGAAGCTGGGGTGGAGGTTTCTGATAGTGATGCCTCTGCGCGGGTCTGCAGTGAAGTTCATTCCTGCAGGCAGGGCGGTGCCGTTGTCCATACGGAGCCCCAGGTCCGTGGCCTCTGGGTCTGTCAGCAGGCAGGGTAGCAAGTAGTCCTCTCCCTCCTTTTTCACCACGCGCAAAGATGTGCTGCTGGTCCAGAACAAGTGGTTTGGATCTACAGGAGGGAGGTATATTGTATCTGTTATGATGTGATACTGAGAAGAAGGTAGCTGTTTTAATATAACATGGTAATATAGGGAAAATGCAACAATATATTTAAAAAATTTAAATAAATAATCAGGCCGTCAGAGCCCTTTAAATATGCATGGTACTTAAATAAAAATAAAATAATAATTATTATTATTGTTATAATTATAATAATTGTCCCTCTCATCTAGCCGAAAGAAAACCAGCCTCACCTTTAACGTACACGTGTATTGAGGAAGTCAGGTTCCGCACTCTCTGTGGACCAGCAATGTATACACACTTGTAGGTGCCAGTGAATTCTGCTGACGGTTGCTCCACCCTAAACGTGCGAACTTTACTGATGTCCTTGGACGTGTAGCGCCTGGTGTGTTTGGCCAGCTTGGTTTGCCATGTGACTGGCCCATTGCCCTCACACGTCAACACCAAAGGAACACCAGGGTTCACTACTGCTTCAGAACCATTCACCACCTTCGAGTTCAGCCTAATCACAGGACGCCTCCATTCCACTGTAGAAACTAACAGAGATCAAATTATTAGGTTTGAATGATTGAAAAAAAATGGATACCTGTCTGTCATGATTTGAACAAATTTGTTACATGGCTGAATATATTCACTGGTTTTAACTTTACATTAAACGTTTAAACTTTTTTACTAGGTTCACAATTTGCTATTACATTACTTGTGATTTTTATTGACCAGAGCTGTAAATGTCAAGGAAGAGAACATTTCTTACAATAATTGTCCTATTCATTCGTTGTGTGTACCTAATTGGTAACTGATTAGTAAAGCGCTTTCCAGTCCAGAGAAAAGCGCTAAAAACAAAATTAAGGATTTATTATTATTATCTAAGTCTATTGTGCTAAGCAAAGGATATGGAATACAAGCTAGAAACATTAGGGAAATAGTTAATCTTTCACATTTTATGGAGTCTTGTTTTATATTATAGAGAACTGAAAGCTGTCTTGCTCACTCCAGGAAGTTTTATCAAAACCTTTTTTGTTGTGATCTCAGGGCCTCAGGAAGCACAGAATCAATCTCATTCCTCTCCTCTCTTCCTCTTTATTCATTCCTAATGTAACTTTAGTACTACTAATGTGATCACGTATTGCGTCTCCTGTTAAATTAGGGACTGCAAAAGTCAATGGAACCAAAACACAGAGAGAGCTTTAAATTGCAACTTGCAATAAAGCACTCTTTCTTTTTGCAACTTGTTGGGGTCAAGAAAAGTCAAACCGAATGTATAAGCAAAACAATGTCCATGGCTGTGTCTGGTTTGTTTTGGTTGTTTCTTCTTAGACCCATTTAGGTTAAGAAACCTTTTTGGTTTTACACTTCCTTTGATTGTTTGTTCAACTTCCTTATTTCTGTACAGGATAAATGTTTATTAGAATATTGTGTTGTCTGCTCAATGACAAAGTTGAGTTTACATACAAGAGAAAACCCAAAAAGAAAATACCAATGACCTAAAAGGTCAGAGATTATTTCAATAGTCATTGGAAAGATCCACCAAATCCAACCATGACTCTATTTGACAATAGGCCTAACGTTCCCAAAAAAGAACATCCTTTCACATTCAATTACAACACACAAAGTAACGCTTTGATATGTTCTCTATGCATATTACTTCAAATTATGCTTCAGTGTATTGTTACTTGGGGTAACAAGGACAGCACAAGATCCACTTTGACCTAAAAAAAACAACCTCATGCAACCGAAGCACAGTCAACATAATGAATCAATTTGCTTAGGGTCATTAGACTTCTTTCAGTTACAATTAGCACTCAACTTCACCACAGTGCCACTGATCAGTGCAATGGTATATTTTCAAGCAGATGTTATTTAAAAACCTATAAACATATTGTTTATATTGATAGGTATAATGCTCATATGAATAATGATACATACACAAGTCAGGCGTAAAGTATTTGGACCACAAAAATATAAAGTGATTTTTTTTTTCTGATGATCTGATTTGCTCAAGACTAATAATTTAACAGGTCAATACACACATCTGAGCCTTGCCCACTGTATTAGCGTCAAATATTGGCTGCATTAGGTGTTCAGTCTCACCTTGAGAGGCAGAGGCTAGCATCCCTGTGATGAAAGCCAGGTAAGTCAGCATCCTGGCACTGCTCCAGATCTTCAACGTGTAGATCGATGCGTGTGTTAGAAATCGGCTGCCTAGGACAACGCCTGGGGAGGGAAATGAAAATGATACCCAAGGACTTCTGCAATCACTCACTCCTTTCCATAGCTTCTCTTTTCCAGGAAAGATTGGTTAATCAGACCACTTCAGGACTCTGATGTCTATCCTTTCAGAAGGCAAAGGCTGCATTGCCCTATAGTACTGACCTAAGGCTTGATCAGTAATCAAAAGACTAAAGTCTTTGACACAATGTATAAGTAACATTAATTACATTCTAACAACACACAAAATACTTTTTCATACATTGTAATCATGTATTTTACATCTACTGCATGAATAAACATATTAATCTTTACATTGCATGTTATCATTGAGATCAGAAACGTAATGGAGTGAAATAGTTTGTACCTCCGAGGGTTTTCAGTGAAGATGAGTCTGGCTGGTGACCTCCCTGAAGCTGGAGGTTTCCAGCATTGATAGGTTGGGCAGGAGTCCTTCAAATCCCATTTGATTTCTTTCTCCTCTGTGGTCACT
>JAVQJS010058846.1:0-10893 GCA_036024795.1 Galaxias rostratus | reverse complement strand
ATATATATATATATATATATATAGTAAAAATAAAATGAAAATTCCAAACTTACAAAAAAGGCTACATGTAATACTTATAAGATGGTATAACTTAACTATTTTATTTACTGTATGTCTGTGGCATTACCAAAAATCTTTGCTACTGTTCATTCAAATAATATAGTAATATAGTACTAGTAATATAATAATAATAGTACAATTATTAACCATACCTGTATCAAATGTTATTGAATGTTGAATTACAACTATTCATTGTATCTTACGGAAGTTAGACAAAATAAGAACAGTAACATAGAGTAACATCCATTAAATGTGTTCTTAATTGTTTTCTAGCAGTTGTTTCGAATGGACTGGACAAGGAGGAGAACAGTAGCGAGGCAAGGAGCGAGGAAAGCCACATTTGTGAAAGGTGCTGCGCTGAGTTCTTCACTTGGACCCAGTTGTGTGAGCACCAGACAGTCTGCACAGTGGAGCCTTTGGTGGTAATAGTGCAGGATGGGGAAGACATGTCCCCTGCAAAGCTTTCCCCGACCCCCAGCATGGACACCAGTGACTCAACAGACATGGATTACATTTACAGTAACAAGCTGACAGAGACCCTGGATCATCACAGTAACCAGGATTTTCAAGAAGCTAACAAGGAAGACAAGTCCATGGAACTTGAGGAACTCCAGGAAAGGTGCTCCCCTGCCAGTCTGAAGTCTACAAACCCATTGTCCCCACAGATGACATCAGTCACCAGCTACGGTATGCCCACTACCAATGTGACACTGGAGATCCTCCATAGCACCAGTGTAGCTGTGGCCCAGTTCTCCCAGGGTATATGCAGCAGCAAGAACGGAGGTAAAGCGGCCACAGCCTTCATCCCTGTTCTTCTGGAGCATCTTGTAGTCCTTCAGCAGCAACAAGTGCAGCAGTTACAGCTGATTGAGCAGATCCAGAGCCAGGTAGCCATCATGAACAGACAGCCTACCCTAACAGCTCTAAACCCAGCTTCCAGAGCTTTAGCCCAGGCTCCAAACAATCTCCCCCCCAAAGGCCCGATCACTACACCTGTCCTTCCACTGTCAGGAACTATGCCCTCGGTCATCAATGGACAGGCCTCTGTTACAATGTCATCTGATAGGTCAAAAACCTCCCAGTTGGTAGGCAGTGGGCTATCTAACTTTAGGGAGGTCACATGTGCTCTGTCTTCCTCAGATGCCTCTCCCTCCACCACCAGCAACAGTATTTCCACACCCATGCCTCTGTACACAGGCTCACACACTTGTGTTGGCAGTGGTCAGATGACTAGCTCCTCCAGCGTGCTCTCGCCAGGTGAGAGCAGTCTGCTCAGCACCTCGTCTAGCCTTCCATTCCTAACGCAAAGCCCCCCGAGCAGTGTCATCTTTCCCAACCCACTTGCCAGCATCGCCGCCACGGCCAACGCATTGGACCCTCTGGCTGCCTTGATGAAGAATAGGAAAGGCAAGCTCCCCAACGTGTCCATATTTGACACCAAGCCCAGTACGGAGGAGCCCTTCTTCAAACACAAGTGCAGGTTCTGCGCCAAAGTGTTTGGCAGCGACAGCGCCTTGCAGATCCACCTGCGCTCTCATACAGGGGAGAGACCCTTCAAATGCAACATCTGTGGCAACCGCTTCTCCACGAAAGGAAACTTGAAGGTCCACTTCCAGAGGCATAAAGAGAAATATCCCCACGTCCAAATGAACCCTTACCCTGTGCCAGAGTACTTAGATAATGTGCAAACAAGTTCTGGTATTCCCTATGGAATGTCATTCCCTCCTGAGAAACCCGGGTCCTCATGGTTGGAGAGCAAATCGGTGCTAGCCACCCCTCTTTCTGCAGCTAATCAGCTTCCCACTCTAGGTAGCTTGGGAAGCTCAAATGACTCGGGCAGCATCACACCTTCCATGAAATCGCCTTACAGGCCTGCATCAAGTGAATGTGCATCTTTGTCACCAAATCATACAAACAGTGAGCCTCATGCTCCACCTTACTGCTTTGAATCTCCACAGTGTAATCGTCTGGTAGAAACATCCTATGCTTTCAAGTCAGAGGGAGTTCCACTTCCCCAGAATTGCACCACCAGACCAAGGCTGAGTCCACCCGTTACCACGACAACCGACACAACAGCCACCCCCATCGTTTCTACACAGGAGCCAAGTCCACCAGCATCCCCTCCACCCAATCTATCTCTCTCACTGGCCTCTGACCAGTCTAAAGCCAACTTCCCCTTTGCTGGCCTCCTGGTGGACTCTATGCAAACGTCTGAAACTTCCAAGCTCCAGCAGCTGGTGGAAAACATTGACAAGAAGATCACAGACCCCAACCAATGTGTCCTCTGCCATCGTGTGCTCAGCTGCCAGAGCTCACTGAAAATGCACTATCGCATTCACACAGGAGAGAGGCCGTTTAAGTGTAAGGTGTGTGGCCGGGCCTTCTCCACCAAAGGGAATCTGAAGACTCACTTTAGCGTCCACAGATCAAACCCTCCGCTCCACGTCCTACACTCCTGTCCCATCTGCCAGAAGAAGTTCACCAACGCTGTGGTGCTCCAACAGCACATCCGAATGCATATGGGTGGTCAAATTTCTAATTCTCTCCACACGGAAGGGTTGCAAGAGAGAGATGCAGATCTCTCCTGTGTTGAGAACTTTGACAGCCTTAGTGGCCATGACAATGACTTCAGTGACGACGTTTCAATGGATGAAGAAGACGAGGGGGCAGAAGAGGAGACATCAAATGTAGAAGGAAACGAAGACCCATTGAGAAACTTCAGCTCTGCGTGTTGTTCTCCTCCCAAGTCCTCAGAAGTTGTGTCCAGCATTGCGGCATTAGAGAACCAAATGAGAATGATTGATTCCACGGTTAGTTTAAACCATGCCTTTGGTATCAAGTCTCTGTTGAATGGTTTTATGGACAGGGACCGATTTACCATCAGCTCCTCTTCAACTGGGAGAAAGGTGGATCCCAACTCAGGCAGCCCCACAATGTCTGAATCCTCCAGCTGTACCAATATACCAGCCTCGCCAATACAAAGTAGTGGGGAGGACCATGCACACATGTCTCCAGCTGATACCCATACGTCAGAGGCTCAAGAGATTGTAGGCAAAGTGAAAAATGAACAAACTGAATCACCGACTTCTGCAATGGGGCATGGAATAGCCCAGGAATTGAGAGAGTGTCATCTCAGAAAACATTGGATAAAAAAAGAGGGTCCTTATAGTCTGCTGTTCCAACAGAACAGAGAATGTGGTAAGATTTTAGTATGACAACCTTACATCTTAACAAATTTGAGCATTTTCTGTATTTCTTTAAATTACAATAAGAGAAAAGAAGACCACCAATAAAGACGTATACAATTTTGGAATCCATAATTTTTTAACAAGATTTCCTTTTACAAGGATGATTGAATGACTATGTGTTGTCTTAAATTGTGTTGTTTCAGTAGTAAGTCAAAGCATTTCCAGTCTGGTCAACAGCACCCCATCAAATATGATCAAAACTGAGATGAATGGGCACAGTCGAACCACCCACGCCAATGGAGGGCATTGGCAACAACAGACGTTGTTTGGTTTCCACCTCCCTGCAACATACTCCTCAATGGAAAGCCCAGTCATGACCTCCCTGATCGGTCCAGCTCCTCCTCGCAGAACACCAAAGCAGCACAACTGCAGTGCTTGTGGGAAGAACTTCTCCTCAGCCAGTGCTCTACAGATTCATGAGCGCACACACACGGGCGAAAAACCGTTTGGCTGCTCCATCTGCGGTAGGGCATTCACCACTAAAGGAAACCTTAAGGTATGAACTAGTTCCGTTTTAATAATGTTTTATCCTAATAAAACTGTTGACATGTTCTCTTAACCAAACTATCTTTTTTAATCTCACCAGGTTCACATGGGGACCCATATGTGGAGCAATGCCCCGGCCAGAAGAGGTAGACGTCTTTCATTGGAGAACCCCATGGCGTTGCTAGGAGGCGACTCCATAAAGTTTGGAGAGATGTTCCAGAAGGATTTGGCAGCCCGTGCCATGAGTGTGGACCCAGGTTTCTGGAACCGGTATGCAGCAGCTATAACCAACGGTCTGGCCATGAAAAACAACGAAATTTCAGTGATTCAGAATGGAGGCATCCCCCACCTCCATGCCCTGACTGCGGGCATGGACAGAGTGAGCATGGAAAACAGCCAGACTATCACCAGCCTGGGAAAGTCAGGCATGGAACTAGGAATTAACCGACATTTTTCTATGTTGATTGATGACAGTAAGGAAATTGGGATCAATTAAAAGAAAATTAATTATTGATCAAATACATTATGCAAACTCTGAAGAAAATTGGTTGATTATTTTGTGTGAATCTAGATAAGGGACTATTATGTATTATAATATATATATACAGCATATGTATATGTTTTTATAGATTGTTAAAAGTATATGATTCATGTTTTTTCATTGGACTCTACTGTCATCTGTAAATGTGGATTTTACTGAACTAGATAAGTTGTATTACTTATAGCTTCACATTTTTATGGTGCTTAAAGTAAATCATTTATTGGACTTACTCTGAAAGGGAAATCTACTAATTTTATGGAACATGCAAATAGTCTGTACTCTTCGATATTTACAGATGTCTTTTGAAATTTGAAGTTGCAATATTTTGTCCATATAACAAAAATATCAAATTTTCCAGCACTTCTGTGCATACCACATCAAAATGTAGACTTTTGTTCTATGTACTACCTCTTTTGGTTTGATTGTTTATGGAATTTGCATGACATAAACCCACCTCATGTTAAAAGAAATCACAGAATGAAAAGTTTTTTTATTATGTCATTAACATATTGCACAAAATAACTTGGAGAGAGAGGAAATTAATGACACAATTGGACTTCAATACATTTTACACATACATTAGGAGCTTTATTTGTATGCCCCCAGAATATAGATTCACTTTACTCTTTTGCAGTGTAACAGCAGTGCAGGTGCAAAGACTCCTGCAAACCATTATAAATAATTTGGTCTGCACAACAAACTTTTGTTTTATTAAGTAAAAATAAGAGAGCAACCAAGTACCTTGTTTTAGACGTAATACTTTCCTGTTTTGTTACATTCGCCGTATGATATTGAACTTACCTGATTAAAACCTTGTGCTTCAAGCTTTGAGATGAAGAAGAGGCGTTAGTTACCACCTTGCAAATGAGACTTACCTAAGGAAAAAGACAATTTTTTCTACAGTGCACAAAATGCACAATACAATGAATAATTGTCATGACAGGCTTACTGTTATGGTAGGCACATCTATTGAATAAAAATATTTTTTATGCCTGGTTCGTGTTACTAATTGACTTAAATATGAAAATTCCAAAGATATTTAGAAATAGACACAGTGTGACAACAATTTATGATGAGCAAAACTAAGGATAAGCGTAGTTATAATGGAATTTATTAAGATACCACAATCCCTAAGTCTTCATTCGTCATGAGAATGAAAAATTAAACACAAAATCAAATGCTTATCAGAGGTGTTATTGAGCGAAAAGCGAGTGTGCTTGAATCCTATATTTGAACGTGTGACGTAATGATGTATACAATTCAGCCAAGATGGCTGACAGCATCCCGTTAAATCCGGTGCGGAAGAACTCTAAAATAAACTCTTACTATAATTCAGCAAGACATTCAAGGTACGGGGTAAATATTCAGCGTTTTTTTTATTGAGACCCCAAATGCGCGTTTTTACACTTATTACATTTACAAAACTTGCTCCGCGGGATTTTGTGGACATCTTTATATTGGTAACGTAGCTAGCTAGCGTAGCAGGAAGCTATATCCGGCAGCTTTCTGCGCTGGCGCAGCTAAGGACTAAGGTTAGCTTGGGAAGCTGGACAGCAACGAACTAACAGTTTCTGAAAGCCAACAAGTCTTGCAACATTGCTTGTTTTCTTGATTTGTGTAGACAGATAAATATCCTTGTAACAACACCTTTTTCCCACTCAACCGTAAACCCGAATTGTGCCGCCTTTCGTCTTATTATCATCACAATCACATCACTGTAGCCCACTGTTTGTGTCACATGACAACAAATTATATAAAAAATTATGGAGTTCTCTGACGATGAATGTTCTAAACCTATCTGTCCAAGCGAGATGTCCAGGGAACAATTAAAACCTATTGCATAGAGTCTATGCCTTAAATATAATATTACTTATATCGTATATACTCAATGTGGTATATTAAACGTGAGAAATGAATAGGTTTCATCTCTGCGGAGTGTCATAATCGATTTTGACTCTTTAGTTTGTAATTGTTGAAGTTGTACCGTTCTTAACAAAAACTTTAATCGTTTGCCGTCCACTGATTCTGACTTGCCAAAAGTCGTTTATATTTAATTTGCCATGGTTCGCCACTCCGTTTGCATTGGAAAGTATTTACAAAAGGTGGACATATTGGACATTGATTACATCTGGGATACTACATTTATCTATCTGCCTTTCAGTAAATCTAACTGTCGTCTTCATCAGCACATCAAATTGTTCATTAGATAAGCACTAAGTACCACTGTGAAAATGTGCCCTCATGCCTTAATTCTTGAGTCTTACATCCGCCTTTAACATCTATTCAAGTTATCATTACCAACAGTATCACTTATTACTGTCCATTTCACATTTTAAGCATATCATATGGAGTTAACTTATTCATCAACAGGTTCTACAGGACAAGCCATTGTAGTTGCACCTTTTGTAAGTCCTTGATTCTGACATGTAAAATAACCAAAAAGATCTACCGCTCTACCAATCAATCTATCCTTTCCTTTTTCGTTAAACCGTTGAATAGGTCTTAATTATAGTAGCCTACATTGTATCTAGAATAGAAGAAACTTGATAGCCACTGTTGCAATGGAAAAGTATCTAGACTTGACAATAACAAAGAAAAAAGATCTTGTAATCACCAGTATAAAGTTAGTGAATATGTCAGACCCTAATGGACAACTCATTGTGGTCTACTGTATTTATCATAATTGATCGGTGTTGTGTCTACCCACATTGCAGCCTTTGGTCATAAAAGGAAAATCATTGTAAGAGGAAATTGTGTGACTGCAAAGTACTCTTGTTTTTAGTTACGAGTTTAGATACATTTTAGAATGACAGAATTTTTAGACAGCATAAATCTCTCACAGGAAACTTCCTATAAAAGTAATTGAGAGGTCATAAAATGTTCCCTGTGTGTTGGAGTAAACAAGGTAACTGTTGCCTTGTTCTTTTCATTTTTCCAGCATTATTGTTCTGTGACTATCTATTCTCTGGGTTTTTGTACTTGTTTGGATTTTTTTTATGTGACTAGTAAATACCTCCGATGGGCTGAAATACATGTCCCCATTGTTTCTTCCATCCTAGATTCTCCCTAGAAGATGAACCGTCAAACTTGGATGAGATGCCCCTCATGATGTCGGAAGAAGCCTTTGAGAACGATGAGAGTGACTACCAGACCCTGCCTCGTGCCAGGGCCAACCAGAAACGAAGGGGCCTAGGCTGGTTCCTTTTGGGAGGCTGGAAGGTTCTTTGTGGCAGGTATTGTCTTTAGCTTTTAGCCCTTAATTGTTTGAATATTTTGTACATCATTGTGTTGATTTTGTGGGTTTGATAAGTTACATTTCTTGGCGAATCATTACATACACAGGTCATTTGTTGGTTTTTGCCAGAATGTGAGTGAGTTTGCGGCATGTGTACAATCAGTGGTGGCCTGTTTTATCATATGTTAGCATAAGCAATGTAGCTTGTGTGCACGGATAGTATATTGGTAATTATGCCAGTGAACCTCAGTTTGGATTTCTAACGCACCGGCAGGAGTGCATGAAGTGCACAGAAAGGATAAGAGAATGTTTTTTTGGTTGACTTCCTCGATTCGCACCATCGGTCCCAAAAGATTTTGAGGTCAAACTAAAACGGGGCTGGTTTTCCAGTTAATTATGAAATTGACAAATTTCGTTTTCCAAAAGTAAAGCATAATTTACATGAAATATATTCAATGTTTATCAGAACCAACATAATAAAGTGTAATAAGGTTTGCAAACAAATGAGTTTTTATGCCTGATTATGAAAGTTCCTTATGTTTATGCGAGTGTTTGATGGAATAACCCTGCCCCTGTAACGTTTAGTTATCATGGGTGCATCTCCACCCAAAGCTGCATATTGATCTTTTCCCTAATGAACAAATCGGATTTCTCACAGCTGACCAGTTTGATGCTTTCCAGTAATTTTATGTGTGCTTAGCCGCGGATTATAAAACACAAATAATTCACGCTGCATAACCTTTGCCTATTCTAATGGCTTATTATTTGAATAGCATTCATTTGAGCAAATAGCGACTCTTATGAATCTGGACCGACGTGTGTTGAGAGGAGGAGCAGAGAGGCCAATACAAACACTTTGTCTTTCCAGCATTGGTTTATTTTGTTTTGTGTTTTGCCAACCTGCCTAAAGGGTGTAAATGCCAAGGCCATCAGCATGACAGTGTACACCACCCTAGAGGCTAAGCCTCTCCCATTTCTCCATCAGCGCCAGGTCGTCGGGCTCAACATTATGAAGGTCCATATCTACTTGTTCGTCCAGAAAATGTCCCTTTGTCCTTCAAAAGTTGCTTCATGCTTGTCCATTACTGTTTCTGCTACATTAATCCAACAACAACCCATCTCCATTGCTTTTGCCTAACGCACAGTTTCGACCCCCAAACAAAAAAAAAGTAACAAAGAATTTTTTTTCTCATGTTTGTTTCATGAAGATGAAGCTCTATGTGCTGGTCACCATCCTGTTTTATTGGTATGGGAGTTCCTCCTGCAGTGGCCTTTTGGTGTTTGGTTGCCTTTTTCTTCCCATTTGAATTTGAGCATTGGCGCTCTTCCATGTACAAGTAGTAGGCTACTTATTGACTCGCCCCCCCCCCTCCTTTGCTTTCATTTGTTTTCAGCTGCTGCGATTGCATTCTCCATTTGTGTCGACGGAGGAAGGAGCTGAAAGCCCGGACAGTTTGGCTGGGCTGCCCAGAGAAATGTGAAGAGAAGTATCCTAAGAACGCCATCAAGAACCAAAAGTACAACATCTTCACATTTGTGCCTGGGGTAAGGCAGCAGCCACTCGGTGCTGAGTCCACAAACGGTGTAAAACTAGGGTTTGCCTTCATCTCCTCCTATTTGCTTGCTAGTTAATATGTGTCTAATGTCTAAATAATTGAAAAGCATGTAACTAGATGAGCTAGCGTAATATGCCGAGTTAAACGGGCAAATCCATTGTGTGACATCCCTTTTACTTACCAAGGCAAGCGTTAGCTCTCCAGCAATAAAATGTCAACTGTCTTTCAGGGGCCGCGATATTCTCATGGATATTGAGCTAAACCCTCTGTTTCTCTCGTCCTTTTCTCCCTGCCAGCACTTTGAATTATTAAATACACGTAGATTGAGTTTAGCTGTGTGCTTTCTCCCTAAAGGTCAAGAGGACCATTAGCGATAGAGCATCAACCATTGATCCCATTGTCTCTGATAATCTGTGAGCAGAAACAGGCTCTCATTATTGTGATAATTACTCAAAATCAAAGAAGTGATGAATAACCCTCTGGTGTTCTACTGTTGGTTGTTGTAACTGAATATCTCTTTAGTGTAGGCCTTTATAGGACCACCAAGTCTTTAATAACAGGATCCTGGTAAAGTATTTGGCATGTTTTGCCTGATTCAAGCAAGTTGATGTAAAAGATTTTAAAAGTTGTATTGGGTTTGACTGTGGCCCTTAGTCATTATTCTCTTGTGAGAGTGCCTTTAGTTTGACCCAGTTCGACTCTGAATTTACTGCTCCATGGTGACATTATACCAAGTCATCCAGCAGTGAAATCTGCACCTGAACATCATTGGAGACAGATTCTAGAAGCACAAGTTTCCGTCAGCTTTAATCTAGCTAATGTGTAACATGGAAGCAAAGCTGTGGCTTTTTTTCACAACTTCTTTTGTCTCGTCTTGCTGATAGCTCCAATCGCCAAGCTGAATCGCTGTCTCTTTTCCCCTCTCAGGTTCTCTACCAGCAGTTCAAGTTCTTCCTGAATTTGTACTTTCTAGTAGTGGCCTGTTCCCAGTTTGTGCCCTCTCTGAAGATCGGCTATTTGTACACCTACTGGGCGCCTCTGGTAAATGCAGACCCTCTGTATAGAGTCTCTTCAGGTGTGCCTGTGGTTGGCCTTGTTGTTCACCATAGAATCTTTATAAGAAATCTAAAATAAATATGTGCAAAATTCTATCCTCTCACATTTGTTGATAATCAATCCCAAAGGTGATAAAAGGGTTTTTCTGTTTTTCACTCAGGCCTTTGTGATGGCTGTTACAATGGTGCGTGAGGCTGTGGATGAGGTCCGCCGCTACCAACGAGACAAGGATATGAACTCCCAGCTCTACAGCAAGCTCACAGTGCGAGGTATTAGATGGTCGGGCTGCTAACGTTCCTACACTGTCTTCCTCAATAGCCTGTATGGGTAGTTGACATTATGGTAACAGATGTTCCAGTGGACATTCAAGCACCCCCCCCCCCACACACACACACACACACACACACTTGAATTAAGGGATGCCACTCCAATGGATTTACAATTGTAACCAAAGTAATTTTTCTTGATGTAATTTTATTGATTTGAACCCCCTCCTCTCTCATCTAATTTCCCAAGATGTGATGATCTAAGATGGGTCTGTTAAATGTGAGACAACCCTCATTGGGGAATATCTGTGACACTGGAGGGATTTTACATTCACCCAAACAGTATGGGTGGGCGTGTGTGTGTGTGTGTGTGTGTGTGTGTGTGTGTGTGTGTGTGTGTGTGTGTGTGTGTGTGTGTGTGTGTGTGTGTGTGTGTGTGTGTGTG
>JAVQJS010058840.1:0-13841 GCA_036024795.1 Galaxias rostratus | reverse complement strand
AGAGAGAGACAGCGAGAGAGAGAGAGAGAGAGAGAGAGAGAGCGAGAGAGCGGGAGGGAGGGCGAGAGAGAGGGGGGAATAGATAGGAAGACTATTCGTACTCCTCAGGCACCACGTCTCCTTGCTATTTTTTGTTTTCTAATATTGTCTTTTATCTGTCCCTTACAAAATGGATCAGAAACTGTCAACTTCCAAAGTATGAAGAGTAGCACTGTGGCCATTAGTCAGCGATAGAAAAAACGTGTGCTCAGTTTCAGAGAGTTTCTGAGCAAGCAAATGTAAAAATCTCTGCCAAGTCCAAGCCTCAGGGGGCTCCAAAGCCTCAAGCCTCCATCCTATTGCAAAAACAAGGGTACACTCATCAGTCAGGCTGACTGCAATCACCAACAGAGACAAATGGACTTGAGATGGAAAAATCAAATGGCTGGCTTTACACAATATAAGGATCAGAAGGAATTGCATATCATTTATAAATCCAGCATACATGTGAGCTAAACCAGACATGTATGCTTACGTTATGAGGAAGCATTCAAATTGAATGGAAAAGGTATGTTCTGTAATTTTGATTATGTCCATTACCACTCCCTCTTGGCTCCCTCGTTGTGCCATGAACACCAAACTGACTGATGGAGAGGGCAGACCCCAGTGCAATGTGTGTTTTTGACAGGTCGTTATTCCAGAATACAAAGAGTGACCAGTTAAGAGCGCTTGGGCTCAATGATAATGTAAAAGGATGAAATTTAGGGACATTTGTATATTTTGGACGAAGGTAAACAAATAAGTTTAAAAACATTCAGATTCCCCTAAGATAGAATCACCGAGCTTTGACCAGAAAATCACAATACCCACAATGAAACCAAAACTCTTGTTGTCCAAGACTGTAATGTAGAATTATCTGTATACTGAATATTTGTTCTAGGGTCTGCACGTGCACGTGATAACTCTCCCAAGGCATGAAACAATCAATTTTCAAAATATATCGAATGGATTTGAATTGCACTTTGGATTACCTTGTCTATATCACACACCTAACATGTAACATCCCAAGCCATCACAATTATAGCAGTGACCTACAAGCTGCAGTGACAAATAGCTTTGGGATACAATGGAAGCAGTTGCTTAACCAAAACAATGAGTGGACTACAGAGGGATTCAAGCTAAGAGAGTAAAATAGAAGTCTAGCGAAGTCATTAGTATGAAAACATTCTCAGAACTTGAACACGCTTTCAATTATTCTTTTGGGGGAACGTGCACAGCCATTAAGAAACTGGACAGTACTGAGCATTGACAACGTATGCATTCCTCTTTGATCCCACTGTGGAACGTCTACAGTACCTACCGTTAATGGCCTTTTGATCATAAGGCATATTCCAAACCGCAAGGGTGATTCCCCCAAAAATTAGATCATAGCAGCCTAGCCATCTGATGGGCTGCTGCGGATGGCACTCAGAGAGTTGAAGGTCCATGGAGACTGAGGCTGCGTGACTGTCATGACGCTGGAGCAGACTGCACACTCAGTGTGGGCTCACAAGGACCCGCTAAGCCTCCCAGGGCCCCGGGTCTCTCTGGGTTGCTGTCGAGCAGAGCGGAGCAGAGCGGCAAGGAAAGTAACCAAGACAGGAGAAGACCACAGCCGGTAGCATCAGACACCAGCCTTTGAACTGGTGAGCCTGTTAGGCCTGCACGCTTAAGACGTCAGGGAGCCAATTCACAGCTGTGCCTGACTACTGTAAACAACAGTGCAGAGTCTGTATCCGCTCAGACACACACACACACACACACACACACACACACACACACACACACACACACACACACACAAAGCGACCCAGCTCTCACACATTAAATCCACACATGACTATCAGTGGGAACTGATTTGAGGCTGCCCTCACTCGCTCTTCTGTGCTCCTCTGCCACTTGCCGTGGTGTAAGGGGGTGATGCGCGTTAAGGCCCATGGAAACAGGATTAGTCGAGATTTGCTCTCTAATTAATTGACGATGTGTTTGGCTAATAAATCTTGGTTATCTCAAGCTCTAATCGTTGCCAGAGATCGTGCAAACCCTGCCGCTGGAATGCTAAACAGGCCAAGCTTCAGGTAATCAGATTCCCAAAAATGTGGAGGGAATATCTGCCCTATTTTAAGATGTGTGTCTTATTGAAGACAATGTTGAGCATTGCCAGATTAGGACTAAGTGGTCTACCGTTTTCAGAGGTGACATTGTTTTAGTTGAGAACTTTAAAGGACACAGGAACTTGGCAGCAATAAACTTAAGGATGCCCCTTACTTCTACTGCCAAGGGGCGATGTGGTTATTTGTTTTAGTATATGTGTATATCAGTAGACAGATGAATGAGATGGATGGATCCTATGCACCACAGCAATGAGCTTACTGCTGGCAAGTATTAAAGCCATGTCTGGTACATGGCAGCTCAGTGGCCCTGCACAGACACAACCTCTCTAGGGGTGGGGTGGGGATATAGCTACTGGTCGACTTTTGAGTCTGGCACTGTTACGATCTCAATCCTTTCCAGTGTGCTTACGTGGTCAGTGATACACTATGCTCCAGCAAGCACATGCTTTGAAACACAATGCTTGTGTCATCTCATTCTCAACATCATGCCACCTCTGACCGTGAAAAAGAATGTGGAGGTGAACTGGGATGGAAACCAGAGAGTTGAAAAAAAAGGCATGTGGGTGTGTTGGGAAGTTGGTGTACTCTTAAATCTTCCTGTTTGTTTATCTGCCTATTCATCCACACACATATATATGTCTGTTAATTAGTACATGCGTCAATAGGATGACTCCTCCATTCCCAGAGGCCTCACGCAAATAGGGAGTTAAGCGAAAGGCAAATCTAGCAGCTGTTTGTGGGAACACTCTGCATCCGTATGACAGAGAGCCAGCTGCACTGTGGATCACAGACTGCCCCTGCCACCTCAAACACAGCATAACGAAATATGGGGAAAGTGGCATTGAAGAACAGCAGGGTGGAAAAGTCTCATTGCCATTATGTGAGGTTCTCTCTATATTATGTTCCCCACAAGACTGATTCAAACATATTAGCAGGGTTTCACTGCAATGAAAAATATTAAAAGAATTTAAAATGTGTTAAAGAATATGTGTTCTACTGAAGTTACAATAATCTCCTCTCCTATGGTTCCCTTTGAGTATGTGGCCAACAGCAAGGTGACATGGAAGCAGCGAACATAGCAGTGGGAGACAAAACTTCATTATTGTGCTGTTGCAATAAAACCTATGCAGGGTTACTAGTCATCCCTTGTGACTGCCATAACAAGCTGTCATACAGCACTGTGCATGGCCTTTCCTTTAGACAAGAAGACACAGCTAAAGCCCAACAGGCCACACATCCAGATTTGAAACTGATAAAGTGTGTCAAAGAATGCATGTGGCCTATCCGCACTTATGGTGTGTTTGTGTTTCACTATTTTGCAACACACGCCATTATCCTCGCAAATCAGTCGCGTTGACAGTCTCCCATATTAACAGTGTTTATGCCTGAGCAAATGGTTTCAGACAGCTCCACCGTGGAGATTCCCCAGTAGTCATTAGAGGTAACAGCCTGGGAGGGCTCCTCAGAGGGAAGCACTCCTTACAGCTGCTGCTGCAAACATCACAGGGGAAAAAGGGGAACCAGGTTGGCACCGCTTGGCAGCTTCACAAGCTCCTCTGATGCTTTTGTTTTGTTTTTTCTATGATTTTCTTTCCTTGAGGGTTTTTTTTTCAAGGAGCTGCCAACCTCAATATGTGACCAGTGCGGATACATACTATCGAGATTGGATCGTGATCAGTAAAAGAAGGAGTTATCTTTCCTTGACAAAACTACAACATTAACTGTTCAGCAAAGGCGGTACACTAAAATAACTTACTGGTTGAAGTCAAGTTTGTTAATTAAAGTAGCGCCATGTTTCTTAAAAAAATGCCTAGACTCTATTATTTTCAACGCTTGCCGTAACTCTAAAACTCCTTATTACTGACTTTTATGTCCTATCTTGACATTTACATGCTCCCTAAACTACAAAATGTGCGTCTATGCCTTCTAGGCATTGTTCTCCAGTGTTAGCCTTTTCTGTTCTTTCAACATGCACTTTTCTCAGCACTATTACAGTCTTGCTCTTTGGCCCAAAAGCTCCGGGATGTCTCCAGTGCCAGTCCGCCCTTCTTTCCCCTCCCACTCTCGTGCCGCTTCTGCTTTGTTGTTCGGGGAGACTAAGAGAAGGAAGAAGAGTGTGTCTAAGCCCTCTTTCATAGGGATGGATCGTCAAAAATAATATGGCAGAAAGGAAGCCAATTATTGCAGCAGGGTTGAAAGCCCAGAGCATGTACTTGTTCTCCATGTTAAGCAAGTATTCTTCTCGGATCTTCCACCCAAATTAACATTCAGTTCTCGTTTTTCCCCACTATTGCTAGAGTATTTACGCTTTGTGAATCAAGTATGACTTTGTGAGGATGGCAAAATACTGTAAGATGGCTGGCAAATGCAGTATGCTACTAATAGTTTATTTAATGATGATTTTTTAAGGTTGATAAAGAAAAACCAAACAAACGGTGGCACTTAAACATCAACCTGCTTCTGTTTTTATCATATTGATTTAGAATTAACGCTCCACCAATGACATCAAAAGCATTAGACCACGATATTAATCACTACTAATGAGGTCTGGCACTTCAATTCAAATTATTTTTTTCAAATAAAAACAATTTGACTCAGTTCATCAAAAAAGGTGTTATTAAGCTGAACATATCAAGTAATGACAGATTTGTCTTTTATCTTTGTATTTTACTGCTTTTTAATCTTTTTTCTGAGGCCCTTTATGAAATCTAATTTGAAAGGTAATGGCCTTATCATAATATCATATAGTGTTAATGAAGAATAATAAAGATAGGTGAAGCTTGAGAAAGAAATTATCAACAGCCCTGTTAAAAGTATGTACAGAGACTGAACACCAAATCAACCGAAGAAAAAAAAAAAGTCAGGCAAACCTGTTCTGTCATAACGAAAGATTTGATTTAGAAACAACACGCTAATGTTATCCATTCAATTGTAGAATGTTGAAATATGCATCCTTTCAAGTTTTTATTCATTCAGACTTTTCATTCCATGTCTCAATTTCAAAGATCAGTATCTAACCTTAGAGCTTAAAATAAAGTTAAAAAGTCAAAGTCTAAAAGAAAAAGCAAGTAAAAGCACCCATTTTGATCCAGTATAATTTATTGTTATATTTTGTAGCCATCAATCCACTCCAGGCATAAGGACGGACTTCCATAGCAATATGAACCACTGAGACCTGTTATAATATATTGCTTATTGTGTATAATTCAAATAGCAATCCATCTCCTGCAAGCCATTCCGCTTGCATCAGACCTTCCACGTTCATTACCATATCAGTTAACACTATTATATGCAAATGACTCCAACCAGCAGCCAAACCTACTGTACATATCAATTACTCTGACACTGAGTGCAGCGTACCACAAGTTATTATGGCACAACTAAATAAATAGATTGCATCAAGCGAAAGGGAGGGAGGGAGAGAGAAATACATTAAGCGAAAGAGGGGGTATAATAGACAGCTGGAATGCTCTCTTTTTTCAAGTACTTTCCTTTTACTTCCAACTTAGGGTCTAAAGTCTCCAGGATACTGAGTCAAGTTAATCACACACAAGTTTTAAAAAAAAAAATAGACATCAAGAGAGAGAGAGAGAGGTGGGGAATTAGAGTCCTAAAATCAATATCCGTATACCCATTATGCGGTAAAGAGTTATATACAAAGCTTATACTTTTTTGTGTCAACACTGCGATAGTGAGAATGCCTCAAATCACAGGACCAGTGGAATACATTTAATTATGGACTGGATAGTGAAATATCCCAGGAATACTGCTTGAGCATGGCATCTGTAACCAAACAGTGAGTGCAGTGAGAAAACCCCCAAAACAGATTCAAAAAGTGATTTTTTTTTTTTAAGCTGTGGCACAAACTTGCAAGGATTCTTTTAATTATCTTCAAAGACGGAACAGGTCTCTTAAAATATTTAAAGGTTGACTAATACAGTTAATACATGAGGATGGTAAAAGTAGCTTAGTCTTCAATTTTGATAAAACAACTTCTGTGTTCACAGCATGAAAGCAACATTACCAGAGTTGCCTGTGAGGCACAGCTGTTACATGTTATGCAATGTTTCATTAACAGAAACACGTTGGACACATGATTAATTCTACTACCATCTATCAACAATGTCACACACTTGTTTATGTACTGCGCACATTTCACAGTTTACTATGAACACGCTATTACGTAGTCACAATTCACAATAACATCCTAGCTTTGCCTATTATTGTTAAAGTTGCTTGTTTTGTTGCCTCACCTGGGTGTATCTGGTGGGTGCAGTGAGTGGCTCCTGACTTTGTAAAACCGACTCCCTTACATGGAAACAAATTAAAGTTATACAACTTAGTACCACAGAGTAGTCAAAGCCCCCCTATCTACTATCTATCTTCCACCTGCCTGTAGGTGAGTGGCTTAGAATTAGCTGGAATAAGATAATTAGTCCCCTTGGCAGAATAAAATCCCCCCCTTCGGCTCAATTATTTTTAAACTCACAAAAAGAAGTGATATATTTAATACCTTTCAAAGTATCAACTACTTTATTGTATATCTCATTTATTTTATCACAAAAGAGCTTTAGCCTTGTACCTTGAGCAACCTTTCCCATAAAGGTGAAATGCTGCTTAGCCCATTAAATTAAGATTTACTCAGCCATGTCTGATTTAAAGCCCTATCTATTTGCTTGTTCCAACTAGGTTCCTGCTGTGCCCCAACATTTACACACACACATCACGCTTCTTGCCAACACATCCCTCCAAAGACAAAACAGCAGGCCACTGTTTTATCATCTCACAAAAAACTGCTGTTTTTTTTCTCCAAACAGGATTGAAGAGCTGGGATTTCTGTGGGAATGGGCCACGGGTTCATCATCCAAGGCATCGAGTGAAATCTGCCCTTTCAGGAGTTCCAAAGCCTTATTTCCCAAGCTGCTGTTGTTTGTTTGGTTTTTCTTGTGATCTCATATATTATCTATGTCTTGCACAGATGATTCCACCTTACAAAAAAAGAAGCACTGATGACATACCCTTTCTTGTTTCAATAGACATAGCAAATCCATTGATGTGCACAACAGCATTATGCAATGCAACACAGGAAAATCTGTCCAAAGTCGGCATTGTTATTTCTTTGGTTGTGTGATGCAAATAAAGATTATTATACGCTTAGACAAACTTATTCAAATTATTTCTCAAAAAATTTAAATAATATCTGATATTCTGGTAACAACATAATCGTATGTTTTATTCAGTTTTTATGTCAGTTAGACTGCTACAGTCATTGGATGGAATTAACAAGTAAGTCCTTAACATAAGTGACAATTCAAATATGAAAAACAAAAACAAAACAAATGCATCTAAGATGAGAAATCATGGATGGGGCTAGCTAAGGAAGAGGTTGGCCAGTTTAACAGGGAATTAAACCAGTAAGGGATGTTGGTCCGAGCTGAAATCAACATACCTATATATATCACCCCTTGACCTGTCCCTTCCTTTAACACAGGGAGTGGTTTGAGCAACCTGGGGGACATTGTCAATGTCATGGCAGCATGCAGTTAGAACTGGGCTGGATTTAGAGGTTAGAAATTATAAAGCCAAAAAGATATGAGACAGTCGTCCTTTAAGAACGGACAAAGGTTGCTGGTAATAAGGTGACGCAGATGGTACACTGGCTGGATGTTTAACTATGAATTAGCCTGCAAAGGTCAATACACTGTCGGCTACACTGACCAAGCTCTGACCCTCAGGCAATGCTCTAGACATTGCTCATTTAATAAAAAAAATTATGCTGGTACATATCTTCCTCTAAATGTCAGTCTAACTCACAACACATGCTTTGACTCACACAAATATGCACTCTTTACTTATTTTCTTTAAATACACAGTGGCATATGCTCATAAACATAGTTTAAATGTTTGTCAGTCAATAGCAGTCAACAACATTTAATGTGTGAATAATGAAAGGATTGGTGCACTCAGTTCTATGGCAAACCTCATTTCAAAGGTATTCTGTTAAACAAGAATGTCTGAGTGCTAGTATTATTCATGGGAATGTTGATTATTATTTGGAGCCTGACAGTAGACACATTAACAGGCAATATATCGGTAAAGTTTTTCAAATTCAGTATTTATTTAGACTATAAATCTGCACAAACCAAAAGAAGAAGGTAGTAAACATTCATTTAAAAATCTTAACAGCTATCAAAATAGTTTTGCTATTCTGTCTCCTCACAATTTTTTTCTCCTAGGAAAATATGCTGTAGTTTCTAATTTCCCCAGGGGAACACAAACCTTGGCCATCTCAGTGTTGGTTAATCTTTCCTGAACACCCATTTCTCAGCTCAGGGAGTTAATACTGATCCACTGTAAATAGCCTTATCTCATAAACACAAGTTATTCTCCACCTTCTTTGGCCTGATGGAGGATATGGAGACCCCAGGAGCGATAAAACCGTCAGAGGCCAGCACACAAAGGATTAGAGAAGGAGAAAAAAAACGGCTTTATGCACCAATATTCAGAGGGAGTTTTTCATTCTCGCTGCAGTATAGGTTTATGGCATGAGAAATACAATAAACCAATGCGGCCTTGAATCCAGGACCATGGCCAAGTAAATGAAACATGCCACAAGCCTGTAGGAATTTATTTGTCAAAGCATGGGAGCACATAGTTGTCAATCTCTCCATTCTCACTCTATCCCTACTGTTGTGGCCAAATTTGGGCATCCTAGCAGATGTTCCGGCCTAGCATGTGGTTCAGGGGTGAGTGGAGGGTCAGTGCCAAGACTCTGACTAAGACTCTGTAGTCATCAATGAAAGTGTATTTGGTGGTGTAATGGATACTTTTCATGTTTTCACCCTGCTTTTAATTGGCTATTTTCTTTACTAGGTTGAAATTATCCTTTACACTACCCAATTCCACCTGTATTGCAATCCTATGGAGTATTGCAGATCACTGTAAATGTCGTACAACCTGGAAATTAGTTCAGTTTTTCTTAAATCCCAAGGGATGAGTATTAATTAAATCGCCTGCACGTCTTGTGGCTGAAGGCAGATTCTGGAGGGGGGGGGGTTGACGCGGGGGGCAGTTTAACATTTAAATATTCAAATCAAATTTAAAAGGTGTAACTTAGGGACCACAATGTAAGTAATCTAACTCAGCAAATGAACGTTATTGAGTGGGCATCAACTCGCATTCACCACTGACAACGACATGCGAGTTGGAAGGGGAGATGGGGTTTACAGTCATACAGTTGGAGAAGGGAGTTTGAGGTTAAATCAATTAAAATTCAAAGACAAACACAGCAAAAGAAGAATCTTCACTGTCTCACTTTGTACAGGAAGTTTTTTTTTGTTACCTTTAGCAGAGGTGTGTGTGAGAATGATTGCAGTCTGCCAGACGGATAAGGTTTCCCTTAAGGCACTTTATGACTACCAGTTAAATTATACACAACTCTTGATAACAGTGAATGTTAAGATTTTCATGACTTTCACTATTTATTGCCATGTTCCCACATTTCTATTTTTGTATCAGTCATCTATTCTGCCATATTATCTCTGGATCGTGTTATCTAATTATGTGCTCACCAGGTTGTTTGTTCTTGACAAAACGTGTATTAATCCTGATAAATCAGTTTCTAAATAACTTTATAGCTTTCTTTCTTTGTTTAAAAAAAAAAGTTATTTCCCATTAGTTTTAAGAAATCTAGGATTCCTTTTGTTTTAGTAGGGTCTCTCCAGTATTAACACCGTATTGACAATCTGATTGACGAGGGCAGACAGAAGTCAGTGGCTTAATCAAATCCTCTCTGTACTTGGCATGGACCAACTCTAGCTGCTTCAGTCGCACACCCTTTTTTGCTGTCGATTGTTCCGCTGGGATGCTGAGACCCCACCCCTGTCTTTGTCAGTTCCCTGTAGGTGTTTGTTAATACAGGGCGGAGGAGGGCCTCATAAACTATGTATGCCATTCCCCTGTGGCAGCCGCCAGTGCAGAGTAGAGGAAATGGTTGGTTTCCATCAGCCCGGGTTACATAAAGGTTCTCCCCGGGGTTAGTAGGAAGCAGACACTACCGGGGGATGACTGCTTGATTAGGGCAGATGAATAATGGAAGCTGAACATTTCAAGAGGGATATGTATTCATTCCTATAGTCAGGATGAGGGAATGAGCCAATGCAAAATCCCACAAAGTTTCCAGTTATTGTGCACTTTAAAACCCTCTGTAAAATCAAGATGGTTTGTGTATCTACTTACAAATGGGATCGTGCACTCAAACCAACAAGATTATCCTCTCTTTATTTGCCATTATGTGCCCGGTGAACACCCTACTGACTGGAGTTATTTGTGAAAAAGCAAGAACAACATTCTAGTGGACAGTAAAACACAAGCTTGCGCTCACCCCGCAGGAGGTCTGAGCTGGCATGGGGGGAGTTGTGGGTCCGAAACAGTTGCCAGTCGAAGTCATCCTCCTCCCCTTGGGTGTAGTCACACAGACTGGGGTCAGAATCCTCATCAAAGGTGCATCCAGCTGCTGAGGAAAGACAGAGAACCCACGGTTAGCAAGGAGACATGTTTGCTGTGATCATTGAGGTTCTCCAGTATGGAGAGACTGGTCATTCATTTTCTTATGGCCCATTCTTCTGACCATTTTTATTTTTCCAAGCAGAGGACATATCCTCAGCTGAAACCTCCACCTTCCCACCTTCAAAATTTCCCCTGACATAATTGCGGTTGCCATGTGGTAGTGTAGTGGTAGCTGTATTTCACCATGATCTCCCCTCTGATCCTCTTTCTATTACAGAAGACGGGACAGATGCCAGACAGCCCACCCGCATCCATTTCCCACTCCACCCTTCACCCAGACACCAATTAATAAGGACCAGTCGCAATCTGCACTCCAGCGGCTGGGCACCCTCCCTCACAAAAACACACACACGCACACACACAAAAAAACAATTCCAACAACAGCAGTAATAGCACTAGCTTTTAGAGATAATTCTCCTCACCATAAAACATTCACAAACAATACCATGGTACCCAATGCACACTTTCATATAGACTGGACATATAGAACAACTAAGACAGTTGAAGGTGGGAAGGCACCCAGGGGAATGTGTGAATTATTGTAATGCTTCACAGGCAGCTTTATTCCACGTGCCAAAAAGCTAATTTCTCCAAATTATATTTAATGGCTATGGTGTTTATGGCCCTTGGGTCTAGCATAATGTGCTTTCGTCTAGGCCTGCTGCATCTGTTATCATTTCACACATTAGACTTGTAGTGTGAAAAACACAGGCTAGTCACAAGCAACTTGTGAAGCCATGTCACATTGCCAGAGCCTGTGCCGATAAGGCTCGGTGCAGGACAGTGCAATCCAAATTGCACTAATGCTGTAAATGATAATAATATCTAGCGGCTCAAGGTGAAACCCATGTCCACCTACTACTACGACCCGTAGTAGGTTTATTGCTGCCCATTGCGCCCTCTACTAGGCCATTAAACAAAGGGTCTTCATACGACATCAGCAGTCACACAAACCACAGACAGCCGCTCACAAGGGTTACGGTCACCATTTTTACTACTAATGAGCAACAGGAAGACGTAGCCTCCAACCATTTTAAGATGTTGCCATTGCTGTATGTGTTAAAATGTTACGGACTAAATAAAACTGAGAGCACAGGAGGGACACATTATATCCTAACACATCCTGAGAGTTGCTGTAAGCTTGGCAGGCACTGCCAACTATGAAATGTTGTAGAAACTCTAAACTGCCCCTTTCGGGGACCATAGCCAGTGGAACTCAAATGCACAGAGGCTCCCCTAAGTTCAGCTCCTCTATAACACCCGCCGTGTTCCTCTGCGACATTAGGCCAACACCAGGGCCTATCTCCAATACTAGGTGAACTTAGTCTTATGGGTACAGGAGCAGCCAGCCGGTGGAAGAGGGAATCTGTGTTTCTCCCGGCGGGTTTGATTTATAGCCCCATGCTGAGCTGTTACTGCAGGGATCTGCAGTGAGGGCCAGGGGTTAATTGTCCTGCACAGGGATCTATTTCTAATAGAACAGCCGGAGATATGGGACCTGACACATCCAAACGCTCCAAGTATATTATTCCCTGCTGCTTGTGTAAATGAGCCCAGCCAAACTCCTCCCTGTAGGAGCTCCATCAGCCAGGGGCTATGAGGTAAGGCCACGCCTGGGAACATTTTATCCTCACATGGTTACTGGACAGACAGCAATTATCAGTCAAGTCATAGACAGGAAAAGTCAGTGTCCGAAGACGGTGATGTTTGTTTATAATGTATGCAGAGAACTTCAATAGAGTAACTATATTATGATTTGGCACAGGAGCAGAAAGTTCCGACACATTAGGTTTGAAACAGAAATGTTTCAAAGGCAAAGGTGGTCACACAAAATGTTTAATTTGATATAGATTTTAATTTTACTAATTTTGTCTTTTATTAATTGAGAAAAAACATTAACATCTGAAAAGCATTCTTACTTAGTGCATGAAACATTTGCACAGTACTATAGTAGCCTACCTCTTTAAACACATTGGTATGTTTGCCTACACTATTTATAAAAATCTGTGGTCTAAATAATATGTGACAGAGTTTGAACAATCCTGTGACTAAGCCCAAAATGCACAATAATCAGCATGACAGCACAATGACCTATGCAAAATGGTACATATTTATTCAAAAGGAACATTACACTTTTTCAAGTTTCTAACTAATGGTATTGTGATTAACAACAATATTCTTTCATGCTCTAATATTTGGGAGTCTACATTTGGTTACATCTGGTTAACAGTTGTTTTTGTCTTCTAAATCACACCGGATTTTACATGAAAAGAACACATTTAGGAAGGTAAAAAATACCTGTACCTGAAAAGCCTTGGCTTGTCAAAAATCCATGCCCAAATTAGCAGCCACACAAGACAAGTGTCAGAAACAGGGGAATAAGGGAACAATGCTATAGTTTTCATGCATTATTTGGGGAGTGGTGGTTGGGGAAAGCAATACAACCTCAACAACTTTATGAATTAGTGGCTAGATTTTGACTTTGATTTTCCTTACAAGGACCATAAAGCAAGAATACTTAATAAACCTCCGATAACTACATCAATCAATCTTAATGCAGTTAATTTGCCAAGCCAAATTGATGAACACTTTGTTTTAGAAGATAGCTCACCAGTAAACAAACATGTGAAATACATTTGAAGTGTGCAGGTTTCCTTAAACTACTTTATAAAAAATAAAATGAATTTAATCTTAAATTAGGTTAAATGACTGTAGCCTAACACATTTGAAAAAATGGATTGTCTCGTATTGAAAATGTTCACCTAAAATAGAAATGTTTTCCTGCATTGGCTATGCACTTCTGTAGTGCCTCAGAGGAATTCTTAACCTTTCCCACTTATTTACACAGGAAATATTGGCAAGGTCGCACACAGAATTGCTCACTGAAAACCAGGATTCCATGTTAATGTTAGGAAACCAAATCGAGAGGCGTCTTTTTAATTCTGCCAAAGTCATTACAATGTGCAATCAATTTAATGAAAATATGTTTCTGTGCTAAGATGTGATAAAGTGTTTAGTCCCTAGGCAAATAAAGTGGTTGCTCCTTGACAGGAGTCTACATAGAATAATACTCAAAACTCGCAGGGTGTGTGTGTGTGTGTGTGTGTGTGTGTGTGTGTGTGTGTGTGTGTGTGTGTGTGT
>JAVQJS010058833.1:0-32497 GCA_036024795.1 Galaxias rostratus | reverse complement strand
GTGTGTGTGTGTGTGTGTGTGTGTGTGTGTGTGTGTGTGTGTGTGTGTGTGTGTGTGTGTGTGTGTGTGTGTGTGTGTGTGTGTGTGTGTACGTGTGCACATGTGCATGTGTGCATACACGTGCGTGTGTGTACACGTGCGTGCTGCAGCGACTGCAGGAGCGTGGGCTGCTTGGCAGCGCCCATGGTGGGGCTCAGTCCTCGTGGGCTTCCTATCGCCAGCCACAGATGCCTAAATGAGTCTCCAGCGGGGCGGGGGGGAAGTGGGGTGGGGGGGGCGCCTCCACCAGCCCGCGCCGCCTAATGGGCCAGAAAGACAGCGTATGTGGCGGCAGGAGATGAGGGCCTTATTTACACTGGCAGACATTAGTGGGCCAACGCTGATTCGCTGATTAACACGTCAGCCCCCCCCCCCCCCCACACACACACACCTTGTCCTCCTCGGCCCCTTCATCCGTTCCATCGCTCCGTTCCGTTCTAGACCCCACCCCTCCCTCCATCTCCCCGGCTAGTGGAAGGCGTGCGGGGCCGGGCCTGAGAGTAGCGGAGACACACCCTGTGAACAATGGCGCCCGTGGAAAGGCGGCAGTTCCATCCTCGCAGCGCCGGGACGGATGGCTCGACGGCCCCCCTCCTCCACCTCCGTCCCCCAGTCCCTTCGCTCCGTCTCTGTTTGTGAAAAGACAGGCGGAGGCCCCTGATAAGAGAGCCAAGGCGAATGCCATGATTTGTGTCAGTCATGCCGTACAATTTGTTACAATTGCGCGACTGTAATCACAATATAATATGTTTATTCTGGTCAATTAGGTGGTGACGGAGGCCCCTCTGAAGTGAGGCGGGGGGGGAGGTGGCACCGGGGACACATCAAAGGCAATGGAACTAATCTGATTGTGAGGCTCTTCATCCTGCCCCTGACTCCCCCTCCCCCCCACACTCACACACACTCCTCAGACCATTGCACTGCCAGGTCTAGGGGGCCTCATGAAAAGGCTGACCTATTCCGACTCTGCTTCCATACCTGACTTCACACACGAGCTAACACTTAAGCTATCCCACACGTGTGTGTGTATGTGCAGATTTTTAACAGTAGTACTGCTGTAGGCACACACACGCACACACACATTCACACTCGCACACAGACACACACACACACACACAAACACACACATGGAGACACGTGTCGTGTCCTAGCTAGGCGAAGCCAGCATCCCAGTAGGGGCTTGGTACACATAAAAACAGCTCCAGCTTGTAGCAGACCAGTGCCTCCATCGATCTGAGAGGGTTCATTAGGTAAGTGCTGACATCACAGATTGATGTCTCTTTAAACCAGTGCCTGTCGAGGAGCTGACAGAGGAAATCAGCACTATTGACTCTGTGTGTGTGTTGTGCGTGTTGTGTGTGTGTGTGTGTGTGTGTGTGTGTGTGTGTGTCGGTGGACCCAGCGTCCGACCTGCGCATGTTGCTACTTCCTTTCTGTGCACGTAGGTGGTGTCATTAGAATGTTCAGATGAACATGTCTCTCACTGCTCTGGTCCTGACGGGCTCCATGGAGGTGGATGTTAACTAATGCTGCTAGATGCACAGTCAACCATGCGGCTAAGGACCCTGTCAACCCGCCCTGTCCGCACCACAGAATCCATCCCCAGCCCAGATGAGAGGAGAGGGAGAGAGAGAGACAGAGAGAGAGAGAGGAAAAGAAAAGAGAAGGGAGAGGGAAGGATAAGAGGAATGAGAATGACGAGAACACCGGATAGAAGCCCTCACATCTATTTTTCATCAGCGCGTTTAGGCCTGCTTTTTCAGTAATTAAAAAGTGTGAGTGTCGGACTAATTTGCCGGTGCGATTCCGAGATGAGGTCGACGTGGGACTGATTAAGGCGCCTCATGCGTGAGGCCTCGGAGCTATTTCGGAGTCTCTCTGAAAACGTTTGCTTGGGGAGAGAGATGTTATTTTCCTTTCCTCCCCGTCTCTCGGAACAGGAGAGACGGCGATGGGGATGCGGGGAGAGAGAGAGAGACCCGTAATGGGTAGCGGGCAGAAAGAGAGGAGAAGGGAAAGTTGTGCTTGTTTAACCCAGGTTGCTGGCTCAGCGCTTGTCGATTGATTCGAGGTGCCATTTGTATCTGAAGTGTTTCTCTAATTAAGACCAGGGTAGAATCATTGCCATTGAGCGGGCCCGCGCTCACATTGATCAGGGCCGGGCAGGGTGACAGGCAGGCTGGGGAATGCCTGATGATGGCGTCGCTGTAGCAGCCCCCAAAGCCCCCCAACCCCCCCCCCCCCCCAGGCCCGTCCACACTGGGAAAGTGTCGAGGGCTCAGACTGACTGCTTATAGGGAAGTGGTGGTTATTGTATTGCGGTGTTGACAAACAATAGTTTTTACTAAATTACACATGTTTATATTAAGGTAGAAGGTCTGACATGGTTACTGGCTGGAGAGGGAGATGGATAGCCTCCGAGCATACAGTCTCCTCTACGTTTTCCAAATCCTTTTGGTTTAAATGAGCAATTGATCAGTGCCCTGGAACGTGGACTGGGTGTCTTGCTCTTCAATAGGACGCCATTATACGATCGATACGCAGATATAGACAAAGAGCAATGAACTGCTGAGTACTAATGTGCCAATACCGGAAGCCTTTACACTATATACAAAAAGAGCAGTCACTTGAAAAGTTTGCCTGTACTTTTCCTGACCGAGTTGTGAGCTACTTTGTGCAAAGTGCTTGGATTTTGCGCCGTGCAGAACTGAAGTCATATGGTAAATCCCTGGCAGGCCAGCATCACCGGGGGCACTTTGCCATTGGCTGCCTCCGGGAGATTAAAGAGAATAATTGCAATCTGATTGGTTGTTGAATTTTTCATGGACCTTTGATGCATGGGGTGTTTGTATTACCTTTATCAGCAGGCATAATAATTGTATAGCATTTGACACACTTATGGAAGACAGGCTTTTTCTCAACACGGAGCCGCTGCTGCACTTTGGGGAAAAGGGGCAAACTTCATGCAGTCTATTCTGGGGCAATTTATTGTGCATGGTACTTCATAAGTACTCTCATTATCTCCTGGTACGTGGAAAACACCTTTGGAAAAATGGCGACAGCCACGGTAACAGTCTGGAGTTGACAGTTCCATGCACACTCTATCCTTAGTTGACAGTAAGCTCTGCCAGGAGGTGACCTACACTTCCCTGTGCGCGTGCGCGTGCGCGCGTGTGCGTGTGTGTGTGTGTGTGTGTGTGTGTGTGTGTGTGTGTGTGTGTGTGTGTGTGTGTTTGTGTGTGTGTTCCGGTGTCACCGTGTGTCTGCTTGCCGGTTCCGCTCGGGAGGTCCAGGTGCGGTGAGCCCCTCACGGTTGTCACTTTGTGGCGCCGGAGCACTCGTTCCCGGGGACGACACTCCCGAGCCACATCCACGCTCCCCCGCCCGCTCCGATTAGTTCCCCCGCACGGAGGGGAGGGAAAGCGGCATCCCGACGATTTGCATCCCAAATAGTGCCTCCTTATTTTCCTCTTTGCCGTCTACTTTGTGCCTCTTGCTGTACCCCCGACGCCGGATATCATTTCATTATAATTGTCAGAAAGAGTAACAGTTCTATTGTGGGGTGATTATGACCGGGTGTTTTACCCACAGATCACCAGAGCAATTAAAATCTGTAAATAAGACTACCCATGATGCAGCAGCCCCAACAATGGGCCCCCGTGGGGTGGGTTTGTTTGAAGGGGAGCGCGCTCTCGTTAATTAGAACACACTCCCCCAGTCCTGACACGATGGCGGCGGCAGCGTCGACTGGCTGCTTAGCACAATCACAGTGACACATATTTCACACACAAGATGAAGTTGTTTACTTTTGTGTTGGGTCTCGCATTACGCCGGCGCACTTTGTTTCGCAGTGAGCCACGGATAATGTAATCGTGCCAGTTACACGGGTTCGGGAAGGGAAGAGGTGTCTGCTGGCTGCTGTGGAGAGGAAACATGGTCGGCGAGCACACACACACACACACACACACACACACACACACACACACACACACGTTAGAGGTCACAGACAGAGAGGTCACAGGAGGAATAAGCTGGAAGAGGAAGAAACTTTGTTGTGACGATCAGTGAAGGGACCGTGCTTGAAGGCCTACCTAAGCGGCAGCACAGTCAACACCACATTGTCCTCAAAGCGTGGTGGTGCTGGAACAACGTGTTGTGTTCCTAGCTCCTGTGAGTGCATGGATATGGCAGCTTCTGATGACCAAGCTCAATTAGCTCCTTGCCAGCTTGTTAAGGCTGCTTTTGGCAACACTTTCTGCACCTGTACACAACCCAACCCTTCGTTGGCAGAGTGCAGATATTTCATAACTGGTCAACTTGAATTGCATGTTTCTGCATTCGTCATTACTCTGAGTCACTCTCACTCCTTGAGATCCCGGCGCTCCACTAAAGTAATGCAGGCACACAGCGCAGCCAGATAGTTTACTGTGTCTTCTTTAACCGAGACAAAAGGGGTTCTTTGTAGTTTGGTGGGGTGACATGTGGAACATGTCATGTATTCGGTGTCAGGATGTGCGTGGGCTGTTTCCGCCCCTGCCAACCCCCCCTCCTCTTCCCCCTCTCTTTAGTTCATGAATTACTAACGAATGCAGCCTGGGCCAGGTTGGAGGGAGAGAGGGAGAGAGAGAGGAGTGTGGGACAGGGGGAGTGGGTGTGGCAGCGAGGGGAGTGGAGGGGGAGGGGGCGGCGCCGCTCTCTCCCGGTGACAGGCTCCGCGGGCCACGCTGGAGGCTATATGCCTTACCAAGATCCTGTTTACAGGGAGCGCTGAGGAAGCTGCCAGCCTCCCATTTCCATAACGCCGCCCACGGCCCTCCGTTGAAGTGCACTGCTTCCCTTCTCCCTCTCTGCCTTCCCCTTTGCACCCCCCCCCCCCCCACCACCCTGCTGCCCACCTTTGTGCTTGGCCAACCAGAGACCTTTTGCCCGCCCTGTCTAATCCCTCCATTAACGCCAGGAGGCTCCGTGAGCAGGTGTCTGACGTAAGGTTGACGTGCAGTCAGGACAGAAACGCTCCACTGCCAGTGCTCCGCGGCTGTGGGCTGTAGTGTGCGCCCGGGTCAGACCGGGTCACCGGGCTTGTACCTCACCCATGTTACGATTTGAGGGGAGACGTGTACAGGGATGTTTTAGGGGCCATCTCAGAGGCCAGATGAAGCCCAGGGGCCGTGCTAGACGCCGAGCCTGCGTGTGTGTGTGTGTGTGTGTGTGTGTGTGTGTGTGTGTGTGTGTGTGTGTGTGTGTGTGTGTGTGTGTGTGTGTGTGTGTGTGTGTGTGTGCGTGCATGCATGCATGCGTGCGCTCCCTCGTCCCCGCGAGCACGTCCATCCCTGCGTTGGTCTGCGAGCATGTGCTCTTTCATGCGGTCCCCACGGCCCCAAATGTCAGAGCGGCAGCAGCCAGACAACGGCCTTGTACATCAGCCCGCGTTGTACTCCCCCCTCTCCTTCCTGTCCGCTGCCCTGTGATGTTCACTCTGATTGAAGGTAAGTAGCTAACAGTCAGACCAGGCTCTGGAGGAGGAAGGATGAGGGGGGTCGCTCAGCCAGAGAGCCCACAGCGTCAAATCCTAGGGGTGAGTCCGTCCGTCTGTCCGTCCGTCCGTCCGTGTGTGGGTCAGGGCTGTCAGGTGAATGTGGACGGGCACGGGGTGGAGCGCTGCCCTCCCGCATGGCCAGGCAGCTCCTCCAGCCCCCGGGAGGGAGGCCGCTACACGGAGAAGCCATTTCTAGCCGCTCCATGGACTGTGTGCTCTGTGTACTAGCAAGGCATCGAGGGAGCGCCGCGGCCCGGGCAGTGTGTACCTGCATGTCTCTAGTCCAACATTTATCATGGTGTGTTTACTGTGTTTTCTCTCTCTCTCTCTCTCTCTCTCTCTCTCTCTCTCTCTCCCTCTTTTCGGCAGCTCCTCACTGCCGACCCATTGTACTGTGTGTGGGAGGCGTCACCAGTGTGTGTGTGTGTGTGTGTGTGTGTGTGTGTGTGTGTGTGTGTGTGTGTGCGCGTGTCGACGCTGCCAGAAGGGGGTGGGGGGGTCATTGAGGCAGAAGCGATGGGGAGAGAGGAGACAGGCAGGTACCCCCTAGGAGGGGGCCGGGGGGCAGTGTGCCAGAGGTAACCCCTGTAGCTCCCCCTCCAGCACACTCTGCTCTGCTCCGCTCTGCTCTCAGACAGCCCTATTGATTTGTCCAGCTGATAAGACCGCAGGTTAGCTGCTCTGCTAAATACCTCTCTTTTCACCTCGCCCTGCGTGTGTGTGTGTGTGGGTGGGTGTGAGTGTAAGTGTGGGTGTGCGCGGGTGTGAGTGTGAGTGTGAGTGTGAGTGTGTGTGTGTGTGTGTGTGTGTGTGTGTGTGTGTGTGTAGGTGTGTGTAGGTGTGTGTAGGTGTGAGTGTGAGTGTGGGTGTGTGTGTGTGGCTTTGAGTGTGTCCTACGTAATGTGGCTGCGTCCGCCTTGTTTGCACACACACTAGCAGCAGTTGTCACGTGATGCTGCTGCCTCGGACCCCCTCCCTGCGTCCCCGCCACCCTGTGTGCCAAGGCGGCCCCGGGTGTGTGTGTGTGGGAACCATTAGGGGGCAGTGTTAGACTCACGGTTGGCCTGTAGCACAGTGCTCCATTGTTCCAGTTTCAAGCTAGAGGCAGGGCCGGGTGACAGGTCTACGAGCTGGCCTAAAAAGCACCGGAGACATCCATCAATCCCAGGCCCTGCATCACCCTACATCCTGTAGAGCAGGATGTCTCTGTTAATTCAGGCTTAACCGATTAATTTACAAGAAGCCCCGGATTGGGCTGCTGTGTCACTAGCGAGAGTGACACACGAGAGAGAGCGAGAGAGAGAGAGAGAGAGAGAGAGAGAGAGAGAGAGAGAGAGAAAGAGCAAAAATGAAAGAGAGAGGGGGAAAGAGAGAGACAGGGGAGAGGGAAAGAAAGAGAAAATACGCAGAAGCAGAGAGATAAGTGTGAACAAACAAGGCGAAACGGAAAAGAGAGGGAGGAGGGGTGCTGGTGTCATGGGCTGTCACCTGATGCCTTGTCTCATTAATCCAGAGGGTTAATGACCTGCCGAGAGGAGCGAGAGAGAGACAGAGAGAGACAGAGAGACAGAGAGAATGAGAGAGAGAGAGAGAGAGAGAGAGAGAGAGAGAGAGAGAGAGAGAGAAAGAAAGACACGCAGAGCCTAGTAAATCTGGGAGACACAACTCATTGCGCCACTGTCTCTCACCGACAGCGCCAGTCCAGCTGCTTCATGGAGACCCACAGGCCACAGGATGGACAGACGGGACCCTAAGACGTGCTGGACAGACAAACCTTTAATCCAATCACATCGAGCAGGACGCTCTCCGGGGTTGGCTTGAGAGCTATCGATTGGATCAGCGTCTCGTGTGGATCCCCAGACAGGAAGTCGGCTGGGATAATGGCGGCGAGGATGCCCATTGGCACTCCTCCGCCAGCGGGCGTGCTGTACTGGCGCTCGTTCTGCGCCATGGTTATCGACAGGGGTTACTGTTGGTGATAACCCCACGCTGCCCACCGCGGTTTATCACCTCGTGGTGCTGGTGGTGATTGGTTTGACACGGTGCAGAGGTCTCGATGTGTGTTTGTGTGTGTGTGTGTGTCTGTGGTTGTAAGTTTGAGGTTGGTCTGTGCAACAACTGTGCCGTGGTTAATACATGTAGGCATGAGTGCACTCATACACACTCTCTGAACACACAATCCCTAAACACCCCCATCCAAAAACACACACACACGAACACGCAAAGTTGTAGCAATGATTAGCCATGACATTCCCTTCTCACCAGGGTGTGTACAAGCAATACCACATTGTCCCACGTGTGTGTGATGAGGAGACTACAATCACGGTCTGGCTCCCTCTTGAAAACCTAAAGGTCTTGTCCAACATGGTGGGGGGGGGAGTAAGGTCCCCTCAGTCTCCACGACTGGAGAGCCCCACTCGGCTCCCCCAGGGACAAGGCTTTTGATGAGGGTAAAGGGTTTTTACTGTCAGCCTGGGTAAAGTTCATACTCTTCCCCTATGGCTCCTCTCTTTCATGTGCAAAGATGAAATGCTTTAATCAAGACCACATCATCCGAGGCAATCTTTCTTTCTTCTATCTCTCTCTCTTTCTCTTACTCACTCACTCTGTCTCTCTCTCTCTCTCTCTCTCTCTCTCTCACTCACTCACTCACTCTCTCTCTCTCTCTCTTGGTCTCTCTCTCCCTGCTTCCTCTGCCCAATCGAGGACCACACTCTCATCCCCTTTGTTCATTTCTATTTCTCCGCTGTTTTTCCCTCTCCGCTTCATGCTCTGTCCTTTTTGCGCCGTATCCCTCTCCCTCTTCACTTTTTCCTGGCCACTTTTTTTTTCGGACTCCCTCCCCCTCTCTCACCAGCGAGCCACCATGGAGAATCCTCCCCCGGGACTGAGGTAATGAGGACATAAAAAGAGAGGGAGCTGAGGAATAAAACAGAACAGCCTCATCATTCCTTCCTGCTTTATTGCCTCGTAAGGCCCCACGTGAGGAGTAATCATTATGGGAAATGAAGTATAAAAAAATTAAACGTATAAGAAGACACAATTAGTGTGCTGTCCATAGGAGGAGGAGGAGATAACATTAAAGGCTGCCTGTCCCTTACACAATCAGACAACACTTTGATTACGGTGTTCCTCTACTGGTTCTATAAATAGATTTACCTCCTCTGGTGTTTTTTTTGAAAATAGTAACCCTAAGCACTCTAAATTCTTTTTTATAAAATGTTTAATCATATGATGCAGTCTCGAAATCCCTCGGATGGTACATGTGTTCCTTCAGGACCCGAGAGATGAAAGGAAGTATTTGTTGAAGCCCAATAAGTGAGCGGGTTTGAAATTGGAGGTTTTCCACGGACACGGACAACTTTTTTTTATCCCCAAGCCCCAGCGGGGAAATGCTTTATTCCCCATCCTACCCGCAGTACCCAATTGCCACTGTAAAATGTGAATCTAACAATCTCATAGTCCAAACGTTTCACACATCTAAAGTTCTGATGAATCACTCCTGTTTTAAAGTTTTACTTTCGTAATGCATCCTCATCGGAGAATACGCCCCCAAAGGGAAAGTGCTTTACTAAAGCAATCAGGACGATTTATAATGTGAACGAATAGTGTTAAAACATCTACGCAAAGCTTGCCATGATCTGCTTCTGCATATTTCTTTGTTTGTTTGGATGTGTCCCGTGTCAGTTTCCATTTCTCTGTTTCTGTCAACGCGAGAAAAAGAGAGACAGAGAAAGTGAAAAAGAAATCAACAAAAATGTTCTACTCGTTCTAGTTCGCTGGCGTAAGGCTTCACTAGTATCTCTGTCGGTCCACATGTTGGCCGGTGTGTTTGATAAGAGTGCTGGGCGCGTCCAGGTCCCCGTGTCTTTGAACCGCTCCCACCACCAGGGTCAGCCCTGTGAAAGGAGTGGCCTCAGGACAGGGACACCAAGTGCATGCGCTGCCCGGGCCGCTGATTGAAGAACTCTCCTCTTTGTAGTTGCAGGTGAATCAGCCCAAGGTAGAGGGACCTTTGAAATGGACCCTGACTTGTGCCATTGCCTTCACCACTGTGGAATATTGGATCCTGAGCTGGGGAGGGGGGCTGGCGTCTGTAGTTGTGGCAGTCAAGAGTGAAGGAGGCGTGTCAGCAAGAGAGAGAGGGAAGCGAGGGGGGGGGGGGGGGATCTGGCCTTTCATGCGATGGGTGAAAGGTACTCCTGGAGCTGCTGTGAGATCCTACAGAAAAAGTAGAGGATCTGACCAGGTTGGGTGGTCGTGGAAGTGGAGTGTGTTTGCTCAACAAGTAGTCGTTTAAACAGGCCCTTTTCAGTTACTACGCTTAAACATTGTAAATATTTACTATTTGAATAGAATATTTGCGCTCTGAAAGCTAGTATTCAAAACACTCAAAAATGTTTCCAGAGATGTGCTGGCTCCTCGCTGAAAATATGCCTAGACCACTTTAATTGTCTGTCAGATGGCGTTCCCATATCAATTTGACCTGTTTCATTAGCATGCCTGATCAGTGATTCTATCCCCTGGACCGCCTGCGTCTCCTCGACGGCGGGGTCTATTTTGAGACCACGGACTACGTTTCCCAGGCCTACTTAGCTCCCCCCGTCTCCTGAAGGCACCTCGAGAGCCTGCAATTATCATCTTCAGGTCTCAGAGAGTGGGTCGATGGGGACCACCCCTCTCAATCTGCGCAGCGCTTAGTCTCTCATTTCCTCTCCTTAAGTTTGTTAACCTTTCCAGTCGTGCACTGCTGTTGAATTGCGAACCTTATTCCCGTGAAAAGTCAACACGGTAGTGTCTGTCGCCACGTCTTGGAACTCTGATTTTTTGGTGATATGCGTGAGGAACTAACTTGTGCGCACGCCACACCTCTGTTGTTGACTGTTGAAAAGTCCTCAGTCAGACGTGCTCAGAGCAGAGTAGGCCTTGTGAGCGCTACCCGTCAATACACAACAGCAGCGTACTGTTGGAATCAGGCCGCCATCTAAACCCAGCCACCTCCTCAAACAACAAGAAAAACGGTTCTGGATCCTTCTCATTGAATTTCAGGACAAGACGCAGGGTTTCCAGAAACATGAAAAGGCGCACGCTCCCTTGATGATCCGGAGCTCATATCAAGAGTAACATCTTCCTTCATTTGAACTTCCTTAATTAACGGCAAATTCATAGCACTCCCGTTCTACTTGGAGCTTGTCCTGCTCACGGTTGTTCCTCATTTGCTCAAGCTTGGACTGTAGCAGTGAGAGCTCTTTCGATCGTTTCTGTAGTCCTGAATATCAATGTGCCACTCACGTGTACAACAGGTGAAAATGGAGTTGTCCTTGTCAGACTAGCAACATACCAGCTTCGTTTAGACTGGTTGATAAAAAAGATTTAAAATGATCTTTGAGACGCTTGTCTCTTAAATCACCGCCATAATGATCAGTAATTTTGGTTGGTCTAAATACACATCTCCAGCAGCTCCTTTGATGGTTGCGAGGCGAAGTAGCTGTATGTAGATTGCATAACTAAAAGAAAAGTACACAAAACCGGACTCACTAAGGTGCCAAAAATAGGCCCAGTAATGATGATAATAATAGTGACAATAACAAAAATATTACTTTCCAGTAGCAATATGTACTGTGTCTTTTTAAAATTGATAAAAGTATTTTTAAAAGTTATAAAAAGTTATGAAAAGGGTCTGTTTAGGTTCTGTTTAGAGGTCCGACCTGAAACTTGAGCAGTCTCTGAACGGAGAAGCAAACCAGGCGGAAGCCAGAGCAGCGCCCCCAGGCCACTTCCAGCCAGACCCGGAGCTGATGAAGCGATGCTGTCAGAGACTGACGGAGCAGGGGGATGGAGCGGCGTGCCCAGGCTAATTGGTTTGCCATCTTAATTGGCTCATCGGAGGACTGGAGCCGCCGTCAGAGGACCGAGGTGATTTATCACACCTGCGGCTCAATGACTCACCTGGTGTCCATGGATACGGCAGCCTTGTTGTACAGTAATTGATCAGTCCCCGTCGACCCTCTCCAAGCTCCTCTCCTCGGAGAAGGCTTTGAGGCGTTAATGGACCCATCCCCAACCATCTAGTAGTTCTTGTTGTTTGTGCTCCCATGGTCGGCTAGATGGGATTTGGGGAGATGGAGGAACTCCTAACCTTTCGCAACCACACAAAACCATTAGCAGGTCAGTGTCATGTTGAGTTTTCCATTAACTTCAACATCCGCTGTGAGATCAATCTTCTTGAATATCCGGAACCATTTAAAAAGAATTCAAATGTAACACTGCTTGATAATGGTGTACGTTGTTTTTATTCAAAAGCAGGATGTAAGGGGCTAAACTAAACACGTTGGAATTACTTTTCTTTTTGGATGATTCATAATAGTAGGGAGGATATGAGTCATTATCCAAGAGAATGAGAGAGAGACAGAGAGAGAGAATGAGAGAGAGAGAGAGAAGAACAGAGATGGAAAAGTGAAGTGGATCTAATGTAAAGATTTAAGTAGTCAAGATAGCAAACATTTTATTTATGTTAGTGCTCCCTGGAAACATGTTTTTTGCAGATAACCCAGACATCACAAAATCAAAGAATCAGAATGTGTATTACAACAAATATGGCAGAGGGTTGCAGAGGCCAAACGCTTGTGCGCTCTAGTTTGAAACGTTGACTGATTTATGTACATGTCAGAGGGTTTTGAGAACCTCAAAGAGAAATGAAACCAAACGGTTAAACCCTGCCTTGTAAGTTCAATGTTTTCTCTCAATGTTTTCTGGTCGCTGACCAAAATGGGAGATGCACTTAAATGAAGGCAATGAACTTAAATTCATTGAGGATAGAAGCTGATCAAAAATGATCTAGTCTTCAGTCAGATGTATATAAAAGTATAATTTTTTTTTTTATGTTGATTATTTATGAATGTGAACATGTTTTTTTTTTTATCTTTTGCTGCATACAGCGATGTTTCATGGCCAAGAAATAGAACAAACTCTATTCTATAATTTATTACAACAGCGCAAACTAAAATAAGTATGAATGTATGTGAAGTATAACAGCCAGTTGTTGAGGATTTCTGACGATTCTTCATCCACTTCATTACGTGGCTTCCTTCTTACAGTAGAAAAGGCGGAAGAGCAGAAAGTGAAAAAAGAAATGTCCATTTATGTTGATGTATAAGTCTTTTGAAGTGTTTAGAAAGAACTAAACCATTAAGAAACAAAACAGGGCTCGTCTTTGTGGTGCATCATGCCTTGAAAATGGGAAGTAAAAAAAAGAAGCCATGTTCCAGATGTTTCCAATTATCAACATTGACAGATAAGGCCTTGTGTTTATTAAATTACAGGCCTCCATTTTGAGAGATTGGAGAATGCCTGGAAAATGAACCTGCAAGGAATACAAATTTGAATTGGGAAAATTGGGTACTACACTAGGTATGTGAAATTAGGCGGGGGGAGGTGTGCCGGGTCAATTCCCTACATATCTTTTCTCTCCGTGAAGTGCTGCCAACTAAGCCATTTGTTGCGATGAAGCGTCCTGACCTTTTTTTCTGTCAAACGGCTTCGCGTAGGGGACCAAACCTTGAGCTGCAAGCATTTGATGTTCTTGTAGTTTAAGGATTTTCCAAAAGAATGTAAAATGACTGATTAGCAGAGGCAAGATGGGTGGCTACCCGCGTCAAGCATGGCGAGGATTGGAGTGGTAACCACCACTCCCACATACCCACCCAAACGGTATTCTTCCAACTGGCATGAGACCCACCCCAGCCAATTAAGGGCAGTGCCACAGATGCAAGGGAGAGCAGAAAGCGCCATGCCGGTTCAACTTTTTCTGTCTGGCTCCAGTGAATCAAACACAAACTCTGGAACATTGGATTGGCACTCCAGGCTCCTTGAGCACAAGTGGCGGCCTATCTGATTACCGAGGCAGCATCAAGCTGGCCAATCTCCCACGGGGACTGGAGCAGCCATTACAGGTGACTTGGTGGGCCAGCGGTGATGATACAATCAGGAGCAGACAGGCCACCTGTCGGGAAGGAAGTGCAGAGACAATCAAAGGCGTCGCTCTAATGGGCGCCCTATGTCGCTTGCTCCCAGGTGGATGAACGTGCCACCTCGGTTTCCACAGCGACTAGGCCCACGCCGTTGCCGTCGGCTTCCCGGCAGCGGCTCATTGGCTGGGCTCTCATAACTGTAACGAAGGGAGGGGATCAGACGCCGTCTGGATGGCAGCTTTCTTGATTCTAATACAAGTGAGGAGTGCAGCGGCGAGGGTGTGGGGTGTTGTTCCCTTTCCTTCCTCACCCTCCTCCTCAGCTAGCGTTGCTTGGCAAATTGTTTGGAAAATCACAGGCTTGTTTTGCCTTCAGCAGACGCCGCCTCCAACCAAATCCACTGAACATGTATGCACAGACTCTGGACACAGCACAACAATGGCAGTGTTCCGTCCTCACTGTACATGATCAAATGATGATTTTCTGAGTATAACTGCCGGTGACCAGTCCAGGGTGTACCCCGCTCCTCGCCCCATGTCGGCTGCAGCCCCCACGCCACGCTGCATAGGATAAGGTTGCTAATCGATGAATGGATGAAACTGCCGTGTAACACACATAAACTAAATTTTCAACAAGTCTTAACACAAAAATAATTATGTTGAGCTGTCTAGAAATATCAAAACCAGCCGTGGGAGCTTAATTTGCTGATCACAGTTTGAGATCCAATCTGTGAGGGAACCACAAGGAAAGTGCTACATGAGTGGTTACTAAAGAAACCACTCATGGAGTGGTGAGAAAAGGGAAGGGGGAGGGTCTCATTCAGCTGCTGGTTGAATCTGGCCAATCAGAACGTAACAGATCATTTATTTAATTTTACCTCTCGAGAGGAATGGAGGACCTGGACGAGGAGGAAGATTCCACTCTACAAAACTCCAAAGTGCATTTGAGCAGCCTTCCATGGGGGGATGCATGGCTGTTTTGGAGGGGGAATGGAAATGAGAATGCCCCAGTAGTGGCTTGGTGACTGTCTCTCTTTCACAAATCTTTCACTCCTTAGCATTAGTTCCTCACCCAGATTTGCCTGGCAGGTAGGATTAAGGATTCTCGCATTTGCGACTTACTCTGGAATCCCTGATGTTTCTATCTTTTTTTTTACACATTACCCGATAGGAAATAATCTCATCCAATTCATCACGGCTACATCGCGATTCATTCACATTTGTGCATTTGTAGTCTACACATGGACGTCAAACAAACACAAAACACAAAAACGCACAGTGGTGCCTCAGTAGCAAAACCCTTGTAGCTAATACTACCAAACAAGTCAGTTTTCCTCTCGTTAGAACATTGTCACTGAACACAAAATCCCACTCGTTTTCTGACACCGCATTGAAAATCTACTGTTGCAACGAATGTCATGGGGTTAATAGGGAGTCATGCCATCACTATTTTAGGCAGTGGAGTAAACGTAGCGCCAACACAGTCCAAATAAACTACCGCACCTCTCTCTCTCTTACAGTTTACAACTCCGACTCCAAGCGCTTCATTGATCTACAGATTCATGTCTGATGAACGTGCTGCGGCGCAATCGTGATGCAACAAGAGGCAACAGCACACATCCACAGCCTTTCTGGGACGGTTGGCGAAAATCTCGGCCGCGTCTGTAAGTGAAACAGTGTGAGGAATGTTCTGAAGGCCCCGTTGCAATTACTCAGGTAAACAGAGCTAGCACAATATGCCTAAGACAGATCAGCTGCCAAAAAGAGCAATTGACCCAGATGCAAGGAATTGACCCAGCACTCTGCTCAATGTGACATTCCCAGAGCCGCTGTGTGCTTTGTTGTGAGCCGGCTTACATCTAGTTAGATTTTTGTATCGAATTGTATAGAACTTTGATTGCGGTAAATTGCACACACATGATGTACCTCCTGCTGTGCTTATTCAGTGTGTTTTGCAGTGGTGGGTGACGTAGCATTTGTCTTCTGCACAGGTGAAGTCATTCCCCTCTTTATGCATACACTATCGCCACCGCAGAGCCAAATGAGGACTCCCCCTTTTTGCATAATGGCATTCCGACGTGGGCCGCGCGCTGCATGAAGGTTTAACGGCGAGCGAATGAGGGAGAGGAAGAAGGAACGGGCAGGAAGGAATGAATGTGACCGGAGCTGCCAGGAAATGAGAGACAGCTCTATTGGAACCTTGGCTCTGTCAGTCGTAGGCAGTGTGGCGTGTCAGATCAACAGAGATATGATGGTTAAAGGAGGCTCTCCCTCTGGTCTTGCACCCAATAACTTTGTCTAAAGACTGTCTGTTCTGACAAGATAGAACAGCCGTGGTGATTGTAAAAAAATACATCACTGTCGTTCCCCTAGGGTCTTATGGGAGGCAAAGTCGTGGCTGTGGATTGTTATGGATTTTTTTGCCATTCATATATCAACATGACACATTGTTTCTGTCCAATGTAGAATAAGATATGGACACGATATCACTGCAAGTGATGATCGAAGCGAATTAGGTCTGTTGTTTGGGTGAAACCATTTATTGATCAAGACGGTAAGAAACGGAATAATTGATTTTCCTCTTTCGAAAGACAAAGAATCAACAGTATCTTCCGGGTCCTGATCAGCATCACTATCTCTGTATCAAAACGCCGTTGGGGGAGGAGAGGAACAGTAGCTTTCTCCGGGCGGGTAGTAATCCATCAAGTCGTGGAGTTAAAAACGTGGAGACTCACCAAATCAATACACCGCTTTAGCTTTAAACAATGCTGCCATGCTACACACAGAGTGCCAGTGCCCATTTCTCCCTCCTTTGACCTGCTCCCTGTTTAATGGGTGTCGTGTGGTGGAGTGCCTGTCACGATGTACGGCGGATGTAGGCCTTGGGATTGTAGTCGTAAAGCTGTGGAGGGCAACGAGCCCGCCGTGAACCACTCACCATTGGTGTAGACGCCATGGCGAGCGGTAAGTTGTTTTTAATGACAATTAAGTGACGCATTAGTCGGAATCAAAATCACTTTTTATCATGGGAGTCAAACTGGCATTCTTTTTCATGAGTCTCTGCAATGGTGTTAACATTCAGTGTATGTGTGCTCCATATCTTCAGCTATGGCCTGAGGGCCGGATTATGAGAGCAGAATGGTGAAGGTGTGACTTCCAGCCTCCTTCGACCATGCGCTGCCAACACCCTGCCCGCGGTCAAGCCTATGGCAGGTTATGAAGTGTCGCCTTGCCCCAGTTTTGATATGTGTCGCTAGTGTGTCTTCGGGTTCCGGGCAAATAGACCTCTGCTAGCACACTTAGCCTGTTTCTATGGCAACCGTCGGCGCTGCAGCTTTTTCATCATGTTTATTCAATAATTCCATGGACCTGGATCAATGACCTTGTCTGTGACTTGCCAAAAATGGATTGGCAGGGGCCCATCCTCCACATATGGTGTGGAACGGGTGGAGGGACTTCACAGTCCAGTTCAAACCAGGTATGTTACTACTGCATCGTAGCACAGGTTTTGCTGTCACACTTGTTTAGTCTTTTCGCTTATCGCTGTGCTTTTAAGTTTTCATTGGAACCACTCAACTTCCCTCTCGTCTGAGGGTAGGCCGTTATAAACGCTAAGATGAGTATGATGATATTGTGTGTTCATTTTAGAATCTCCGATACAGGACGTCGTGTTATTTGCAATCGCTCAACTTTACAGTTACTTTCGCCAAAAGAAAGTCATGTAATGACCACAAAACAGGACCGGTCCCCCATCCAGCCCACCTGATATCCCCCTTTGTTAAAAACCAGGCCAGTGTTCCTTTTAATAACAAAGTCTTTGTCCTGCTTTATCCTGCTCCTCCCTGTGGGCCACTGTGAAAATTGGATTTCTCTCTTGTTTTTAAACACCCGATATTATCTGTTTTTTTTATCATTTCTTTTTGGCGGGGACCATGTTAATAATTAAAAAGATTGAGAAAATGACCAATTATGCTTCGTTTCAACTGTGAGCGGACAGCCGCTCCTTGGCTCTCGGCGCCGTTGCAAAGTAGTCTTTCCCTGGAGATTGTCTGCTTTAATCACTTAAGAAAGCCTTACACCGACACTGTCTCTCTCTCTCTCTCTCTCTCTCTCTCTCTCTCTCTCTACAGCTGATTTCTCTCCCTCTCGCTTTCTCTCTGTCTCCTCCCGCCTTGTTCCCTCTCTCCAACACTCTCTCCCCTATCTCAGAAATGATGGTTCTGTCCGTTGTGTTGCGATGAGAAGATCCCTGTCTCTCTTATGTTTCAAGGTGGAGCAGCGCAGATAGAGTGAAGGGAGGTGGAGGTGACCCTGCCCACAGAGTGGGTAAATCATAATAGGGCTGTGGCCTCCCCCCTCCACCTCGTGCTGCCATCCATGCTAACAGAGGAAGGGCCATGTTCTACTGCTGGTGCTCCTCCTACTTGCAGAGCACACAGCACTGTCAAGACAAGGCTGTGGTCCACCACGTCTGTGCTGAGAGAAGCCGTTGCAGTGAGCCGTAGAGAGACCCTTCACAGCTCACCTTATTGTAGGGATCTTTTTTTTGTGGTCTTCAGAGTGGTCCATTGAGGCAACTTGGCAAGGTCTACTCCACCGAACTCCCTCCCACCCCTCGAGTCTCCCATCGCTCCTTCCAACACCGTTTTCTCACAACTCAGCCCATTCAATAACAGTGGGCTTTCTTTTTCTCCTGGACCTTCATTTCTATCAATAGAGGACACTTAAAAAAGAGAGCGAGAGAGAGAGAAAGGTAATTGGGCCCCCTCTTACGCCGTTTCCATGGCAACGGAGGTCCACCAGCCCACATGTTAGAGCCCCTGCTCTGCGGCTCGGCACCCTATGACCTTTTTCCAGTGGTTCGGTGTCTACAGACGGAGCGCGGGAAGTTGACTCTCCATTGACCCTCTCTGTTTGGATCCCGCCCCGGTGGCTGTCACTCAGGCAGAGGTTTCAAATGAGTCGAACGTGACCATGACTTTGCCTTTGTTGTGGAGAAGAGAAGCCCGCACACACACACACACACACACACACACACAAACACACACTCACACTCACACTCACACACACACACACACAGACACACCCAGCGTCTTCCTTTCAAAGCTCTCCTATTGGGTTTAACAGCCATAGACAGTAAATATACCCATTAAGGAAAACGGCACAGCCTTCTTTTGGCTCCATTGCCAAACTGAGAGACATGAGAATGCTCCTTGCAATGATGTGCGCTGTCTTCCGCCTGCATTGTTCTGTTCTTTCAATTCACTAGGAGCAGTGCCCCTAGGGTGCTACGGCAAAAAGTGTGTAAACACTCACAACCGAGTGTTGCTCCTAAAGTAGCGAGAAAGTTGCAACGATTCCATTGCCGGGACGCAGGTGCCGGTGAATTGGTGGTTTTAATAAAAATAAACTCCAGGCATGCACCAAAACAACTTAGTAATAACAACTAATCAAACGTTAAACGCAAACAACGGGCGTAGACTCCACACAAAAACGACGACCCATCATGTTAAGCTCCGAACGATGTCGCCTGCTGCGCAGCATTCTGGGCCGTTCTTATAAATACAAACTAATTAAGCCAGGTGTCCATAATTCATAGTGTGGTGATGCTGATCTTGGATGAGGGAGCCCGGCTGCCACAATAGTGAACCAGTTGCAACACGAGTAAATATAGACTACCAGTCTTCAGTAAATATGGTCCAATGAGTCCTGCGTGAAGATCGGGTTGTTTTCGCAAACATAAACACATCGTTCCGTCCACTCTGGAACGGCAACGTTGAACGGACCCTCAAAGAGAGGGGGGCGGGGGGGTGTTTCCAGCCTACCCTCTGCGGTTTTTCCGCTCGCCAAAGCAGGTAAACACATCCGACAAGAGTCTGCAGGATGTTCCAAACTCCCACTGCGGTGATGCGCTCATAAATCAACGCTGATCGGCTGGAAATTTATCACGCTTGACACTTTCAATTGCGGTCTTGTGCACACATTATGCTTTTATCTGTCACAGAGGGCCCATCCACCGTTTGTGAAAGGAGATGCATGTTTGAGAAAGGAGAGAGGGTTTATGGAAATACAGATGCAGGCTAGACTCTTTATCTGTTAGTTCCGGACGTGTGTTCCTTGACTACAACTTAGACGACATCAAATCCCTCTTTACGCGATATGAAAAGAGATTACCACAAACTGAATTTCCTGCATCAAAATTGGAGTCAAATCTAAGGCCAGGGAGACATGCTATTTGCTTTGAGGGCTCCAAGGTAACACGAATATCTAGTGTAATAAGTATGTAGAGTCCACTACAAAGTGCCAACCGTGCCCACTGAGGTTTTGTAATGGCAAGGCCATCAGGTTTTTAAAAGGCCCTATTATGCAGATTTTCTGGTTCTTAGCTTTATACGGGAGTTCTACTAGAATAGGTTTAGGTTTTTTCCAAACTGCCTGGGTCTGGGTCTCATTCTGCCTGGGCACCTCTATTCACTCTCTATCTGAAATGTTCTGAATTAGTGTCTGTCTCTTGAAAACCCCTCCTCGATGAACCCCATCTGATCTGATTGTTCTGCTGGCCAAACCAAGGGAATTTATCTTGCCAATGACAAAAACAGCGTTTTCTTAACATGGCACAAACACCTGGCCTCCAATTGGATTGACTCTGGCTGAGGTTGTGCCAAACATCATGCAAATGTGTGCCACAGTGAAGTAGATAAGTTACGGAGGATAACACCGTTCTGTAAAGGAGCTGTCTAAAGCAGATCAGGAGCATTCTCTCTCAGGATGCATTTCTGTGTGAGACAGCAGCTCTCTTTGGCGTGGACTGTGGGCTTTGTAACTTTTCAGACATTTACATCACGAAAAGATATATAACATACTTAAGGAAAGAGAAAACCCCCAAAAGCATAATAGGTCCCCTTTAATGAGTGGTATAGACAGGCAGACAAGTAGGCTTGCCCTGTAGATTCAAAGTTACAAACATATATTGCAATATATGTGCTCTATGCATCCCTCTTTTCAATTACGCACAGACACCACCTTCCAGATTTGTCTCCTAATCCCAGGCACTCTTTTGCATTGTCAGCACTGTCAGTAATCAGATCGACTTTTCCTTTGGAAATCAATGTGTTTACGTTTCTAATTGCCTCTCAACCTGACAAGCCCCAGCCTGGGATCGATAAAAATAACAGTTTATTCTTGGAAATATCTGTGGCCCTCATCTAGCAAACCGAATCCCAGCCCTGTCCCATGGTCCCAGGCGGTCTCCTGATATTGCCCCGGTTGCACTTGTTGGATAAAGACATCAGAGTAATGTGGTTAGAGCAGCTTTGTGGGACAGCTTCTTACTTCCCTCGCAGAGTGCTTCCAGTGTCATCCAGTGTCAATGTGTCACCCAAACCCAGGGTTGGATTCATTCTTTTTCATGCGGCAAGGCTCACAGTTTACTTCCCAGAGACGTGTAGGCGTCGTCTTATTACGAGTTTTAAGTAGATGGTTGTCCACCAGTAGGAAACAATGATCTACCACAGGAGAAAGAAAAGGGACTTTAGTTAACTCCAGACAGAAGTTGACTGTTTGTGTGCGGTCAAATAAAATACAATTTCCGAGACAAATTGAAACATTATTAGAGGTATGAGGGGTATGCTACTGGGAAATGTGAAGGTAAAAGTGGATGTGCAACTTTGTTAGAGGTTAAATACATCTCTACGTACATGGACTTGGAACCAAGGACTGCACATTTAAATGGGAGTCATTTGCAAACAAACTGTTGTTTCTTATAACAAGAATGCCTAAATTCACCCCATACCAATTTCCTCCCTCATATTTTGGACAAGGCAGTTCAGCGCTGTCTCTTATTAATTACCCACCATGCCTGTGCGGTAAGCATGGCAGTGAGGGGGGCCTTGTACTGTAGTTTCAATGTAGCTTCTTTGAGAGATTCGTTATTTGGTTGGTTGCAGAGCAGTGGGATGAAATTTGCTGGCTCACGATAATAAGATTTAATGCTTCACACCCATTAAGGAATGAATTACCGACCAATCGCCGTGTCACTATACAGGGCAACTCTATTTCTTGAATTCATGAGCGATGCAGCCATTATGTGCAACCAAACAGAGTTGACTGTGATTGTGGTTCCTCAGATGTGCTGTGCTACTCCAAAGATGAGTGTGGGCGTGGGGGGTACGGAGACGCATGTAACTTGTGGCCTTGGCGTGCTCTGCCCCCAATTGTTGTACTCAGAGGCCCGTCTGCGTCAAATTGGGTTCCGCACGGAGGTGAGGACTTGTTTTCATAAAGACTTCACAATGCTGTCTCTCAAACGTAGGTCAATCAATCACGACACAACATTATTGAATGTTTTGGAGAATAAAAATCATTTCGATGGCTTTAGTGTCGGCCCAGAATACTACTACTGCATTGCCGCTGCCTGTGAATCCAGCATGTGCTGCATCACTTGCAGCAGTAGATAAAGCTCAGTCCCCTTACGCTGTGTTAAACTGAGACACTTTTTCACCGCACTCCCAAGCGGCGAGCCATGAGACTGCTGCTGCTGAAGCCCAGCTGGCCTCCGTTCAGATCGCACGTCAATCAAAGAAGATAAAGGCCGCGTATACGTGTCGCTCCAAGACTCAATTAGTCTGGCACGCACCCTGAGAACGATGCCCCCCCCGCCCCCCCGCCAATACAAACGGAGCCAACGAGGAATAACCAATAGGATAGGAGCTTTAGGTACGTTGAGTCGTGATGGCAGCAGAGCAGATAAGTGAACGCATGTCGGTGCCACCAGGCAAAGGGGGGAGAGCCGCTACCACAGAGTTATTGTTTCAATTCGAGGATGCCATCTGTGTGCGCACCGTCTCAAATGATGCCCCCCTCCCGCTGCATGAAAGTTGGCACAGATCCATCTTCCACAGGGGTGGAAAGTTGTGAGAACTTGTTCAAATTTGTTAGCAGTCTTTTTCTGCTGGTCGACTGCTACAGCGAATGTGTCTCCCTCCCATCTGTCAGAGTGCAGAAAGGCCACGCGGAGAAGCGCCGTGCTGCTTTAAGGAGAGCCCACTTTCTTTCGACGCGCTCCAAAAGCGTCGTCCTATCAACTATCCTATCTCAATCGCTCCATCTCACTCGCTTTCAATCTGATGCTCTGCCAGGTTTTTTTTGCCTTTGGACAGAAACTGATCACACTACCCTGATCCTCAGATGTTGGTTTCTGTGCAAGCAGGCAAGATGTAGCTTGACACTTGGCTAAGAAGAGCAGGCCCCTCGTCGGTAAAAGCCTTTGACATCCTATCCCCACTCCCTGACCAAGGGTCCTCACCTCTGCCTCCCACATCAGACCCCCAACAAGTCTCCATTTCCTGCCTGCTCCTTACACCCCGCGATCAATAGCTGTCAAAATGTCCAACCCGTTTGTATCAGTGTCCTTGCCCCCTGAATGCAACTCTATGATGTTTGACTGATGTTTGCATAAACTAACAATGTATAACAACAGCCCAAAGTTGCATAAAAACCCATCTGTGCTTGCGAATGAAACAGACCCACAAAAAAGGAAATAAAGTAGCCAGAGACAGAGAAAACTTTATAACGAGCTCCCTGTCAAGGTTAAACTGCAGACGCGCATTTTCCTCTCAGGTGCCCTCAAAAGCATCCTGTTCTTATAATATTGAATATTTCAGACGCTGTCTCCCCTCATCTATTAGGTTTCTCCACCTGCTCAACCACCTAAGCTCTCAGCTTGGCTGTCTCTAATGTACACTACTCCGTCAGACTCCCGGCACAAAATCAATCCGACCCCCATTCTATTTGTGTGGTGGAGCACCACACGGGCTCCAGATCAATACACATTTAGACTGGATGACAAATCAAACAGGTGTGTTTTCCTCGCCTTGTCTGCCATGCCACGGACCGATCCTCCTCTCCCCCAGCAAACTGAGCCGACTCCGGGACGAGGCCTGCGCGTGCCTGCCCGCGTTCGTTGGTGCGTTAGGGAAGCGTGTTTGTGTGTCTGCGCGTGTGTGTGCGCGTTTCTTCCATATGTTTGTAAGTAAGGTATGAACAATATAATATTCCTCTAACAGCAGTTAGACTCGGCAGGTGATTTTGAGATGGACCCGTCGGGACCGCTGCTTGGCAAGTTTATGGAGCGAAACAAAATCTCCCAGCCCAACTGCCAGAACTGCCACGAGTGTTTTGACACGAGCCTGTTGTACTGCACATCCAGGGACTCCCGTCGGCAGCTGAGGTCTTTTGAGTTTCATCTTGGACAGACATCAACCGACCGGCCCTCCTCGCTGTCCGTGCGGCTGCTACGCAGCGACAAAAAAGGTTGGCAATGCGCCCCTCCTTTCAACCTGCCATCAGTCCTACACGAAGACAGTCTGAGCTCCACCCCGACACCGAGTAAGGAGGTGTGCAAAGCAACACTGAGCGTTGGCAGGAGCGTGCATGGGGGCTGTCAGACACAGAGACCGGGATCAATGTTTTCCTCCAGCACTGTCCTGCCCGGGAGCCGGAATCCACGGGAGAGAGGACGCCCGCAGTGACAACACCTGATGTGATGCCTCGGTGCGCTCCATCCCTTTTCCACACTCTCGTACCTGCCAGAGGAGGTGGAGATGAACGAACGAACGAAAGAACGGATGAGGAGAACATTCTACACAAAGGACAGCGACGCGGCGACCCCAGTTTGTTTAGAACATAGCGTTGCCTATGCATGCAATTGGACTGTGGATTGCAACAACTCCGGCAATTGCCTCTGCCCTCTCGGGCCAGCACGTCTGCAGGCAATGTCCTGGCTTTGAAGCCTGAGTACATGCAGGAGGAGTAAAGACTGTCTACTGGCAGCGATGCTCTTCACCCTATACTCCCCATCTCAGGGTTTTTCCATCTCTCTATTATAAGTCTCTCTGTAACTCTCAGCCGCCACAGGGCTTTCTATCTCCATTTTCCACCACTTCCATACCAGTAGACTTTCAAATACAGAAAGCGCAGTTTCTTTTAGCCAGGGGGGACACACAATAACGGAATATACATGCTCGCTGTAATTCAATAAAGTCCGGCATAAATCAAGTGCACTTTTTGCAGATAGCTCCCATGGCCAGCACAAAGTCGCTGGGTGCCATGGCAACAGAGATTTTGCAAACACGCGCTGTGTTGTCTCCTCGGCCGGTCTTTGGTGGAAGCCGGCGAGATCTCCTCGATAACCTCTACCCGCCACGCGTTTAGCGGCTGGTTGAAGGGTGAATTATTTAAACATTCGCTTATGAGCCCAGACCTGGGACTTTATCGCTCAAATTAACGTGCATCAAAACCAGCCCTTACACCCCTCCCCAGTCACGTCCCCCCCACACACATACAAACATAAGTGCACGCACAAATATTAAACACAAGACACATTTTATCTCTGCTCCAGCATTTGGGAGGTAGTTGCCCTCTATGCTGTTTTCTGGAAGATATTTTTGTTATTGATTAGTCGATGCACTAGAACCTGCCCTGCATTAACACGATCAATCACATCTGAGTTATTTTTACTGCCTCATTTTAAATTCCATTACTAAGTAAATAAGTAATGACTTTAAAAAGCTCAATCCATTTTCGCACCTCGCGCTGATTTATTCCTGTTTGTGGTGAGAATTTGGAATCCTCGCTTTGGATTCAACTGAAATATGGCTGTAAGACTTGTGGGACCATCATGGAAAAAACAGACATTTTTTTAAAGCTAGTAATCGATGTGGCTGTGAGAGACAACCCCTTAGTCTAGGACACCCTGAGTACACCTACATCTACTTTTGTGTCTTTCTTCTCCAAGCCAGCGTCATTGCACTCATCGTCAATTTTTTTCTTCTCCTATTCCTGTCGATAGCGTGCATATTGGCTGCATGTTGACTCTTGTGCGTGAGTGAATCACTAAATTGTCCATCAAACACAACAGACACGCTCAATTGGCCTATGCCTTCAACCGCTTCTCAACTCGGGTTAATTATTCTCTGCACACAGCCGTCCCCTCTTCGGATCCATCAAAGTACTCAAATGAATTGATTGTCCCTGGGCCAATGTGATTCATCATCATCCACTGCTATGCACCTAGCACAATGCTCAGTATAGGGGAAACATTGCCAAGACCAACAGATCGCCCATCCGTTTTCTGGATGGCGATTCTTTTTCGGTTGCATGACTCACTCAATCCCGACTCCCTGTCAAAGCCATCCATGCCTGAGGAGACGCAGGCGAAGCGAACCCACGGAATGTGCTGACATGCTGCCGCCGCGCTTAACAAATTGGCCAGGGTTTGTAAACAACCCAAACCGTCCTCGGATCTCGTCGGCAGGCTCCCTCGCGCTTTGAAGGACCCAAACTGGACCGCACGCACAAAGCCCAAAGGTTTCCCCTTTTTCCTCCCTCCCTTTGTACCCAAAGCAGTTTTACACTTCACGGTGCAATTCTGCCGTCAGAAGCACGGCGGAGCTTCGACGGCAGATCGAGGAATGCATAACGAGCTTGGTTACAGTTGGGAGCTGCTTAAGTCCGTCTCAGAGTCTGCTGGTAGAGGAGTGAGCCCGAGGCCTGAGGGCTGCTGATCTGGTTTAGACGTTAGGCCATGGCCGTTTTAAAGGCCGTGAGTCTTCAGTGTGCTGTAGGAGAACTTAGAGGGACCATGGTGGAAAGGTGTCATGACTAAAAAACAGTTGGAATACATTAAAATTAAATAACCTGTTCATCAACGTGCTGAGTGGTGGTACATAAAGCGGTGGTCTTAAGAACAGACATAAAAAAGTTGAGAAACCAAACCAAGAGGCACAATCGACTCGTGGGGATTAGCCATTGTGAGAAAAGTCTATACCCAGAGAACGAGTCACAGTACCTACACCATTACTTCATAAACTGTGTTCTGCCCGTGCCTCATAGCCATAGTAAAACATGTATTTGTATATATGTATTTTAGCCAAAATGTCACCGAGCGCAACAATAGATTGACTTTAAGAAAGAGTATCATAACCACGTACGTACGTGTGAGCTCCATTGTAGTGTTCAAAGTTATGAAGGCATTTTGTTAACCTAGTTCACGCATGCTACTGTGTACTGTGTTAGCGATACGAGAGCAGAAGAGGTAGGGGGGATATCATGGCAGCCTTTTTATTCTCTCCTTCCGTCGTGTCAGGTTTGGCCCCGCTGCGTTGATGCAACCGCACGGGAAATGGATTCCACTGAATGACTCCACACCGCAGATGGCTCGAACGGAATTAAAATGAATGGCAGGGATTTTCAAATAACTTCCCCTTGGCTTTTCTAAAGCTGAGAGCCAAATATGCTACTGAGCCAGCGGTCCCCGTCCACCATCATTTCTCACTCAGGAAACTGACAGCGGCGCATTAGGCACAATGAAAAAATAAATAAGGACATCTTTTTTTTTTTATATATATATATACGTTTCGGTAAAAGAGACACGTTCACTGTGGTCAATTCTTTTTTCCTTTCAAATCGAAATGAGTCGTTGCTCACCGTGTTTAATTGTGTCTATCAGGACCATAACAGAGGGGACGGGGCCCTGTCGTAATGAAAGGGGCTGTGCGGTTCGCACGCCACCTCTCGGCACACACTCCTGCTGACTCGGCATTCGGCAAAGTGCTCAGTGACACGACCAATTTGCAAAGTCAGTGAACCGGGGAATTATTTTGGCCTTATAATCTTTTACAAGGCCGTATCAGGCTCGTGTGTGAGAGAAATAAAATAAAGTCATAATGAAAGAAGGAAAATATGTGCTTGTCTGACAGGGAGGTGAGTACACCAGTCGCCCTAATCATCTCGTTAGCACGTCGGGAGTGGAGGAATTTAAACTGCTCCATGGACTTCAGACCTTAGCAGCCCAGCCAGTAGGATCCTGCTTCCTCAGCCGGTCGGTGGGAGAGAGTGTCCGACCGACATTACCTCCAGCCGGAACTGGTCTCCCATCCAACAAAGACAGGCCCTGCTTTACATCAGAGGTAAGCCCGAGGTGGAATAAATGGAGCTATTGCTGCTCACCTAGTGTATTTTCAAGTGCAATACCGTTTAGGTGGCTTTCTGGCACAGGAGCAAAGGATGATGTTTATTAAGGGGGTGGCGGGGTCTATAGATTCTGTTCCGTTGTGAGTTCTGCTCAGTAAAGAAGACACCACAACACTCCCCATTGCATCGGTCGTTTAGCCAGACGAGATGAATATCCACCGGCGTACAGGCCAGAGGCACAGGCCCATGCTGTTACCAATACTAATGCTACACAAGTCTTAATATAACAGCTCGGGCTCCGCCACAAGCACAGTGAAATACAGTTCTTAAATGAATGGTCGGGCACCGAGGAGCCTTTAACAGAGCCAGCGGATTCCTATCATCTTCGAGTGATAGCATCCCTTTTTTTCTTACCGGGCGTCATCTACAAAATGTTATTAAATTGCCGCCTCGCTGTCACTGCTGTAAATGGGCAGAGGAAGTGCTGAACTCTTGCCCAGATGGGTTTGCATTTTAACAGGAAAGCATTGATGGAGGGGGTGTTATTTCTCAAGGCTGACGCGCTCTGATCCGTCTTGCATTTTTCAGACCAAACTATTAAATGGTCTTTTTTTTTTTTTTTTACATTCCATGTCATTGTAAATGATTTAGGAAGGCTTCATTTTAGCTTGGGGGAATCTCTTTTTGGAAAGAAATGTAATGAGTGAAAGGAATTTAAATGACCAATTCACTTATTTTTGGGGGATTCTGCCTGTTTTCTGTTGTCCCCTGTTATTGTCTTTAAGGTTCACCAAGTTGCCATGTTTGCATGAAATCTCCCCTTTTTTCCCACCTTAGATAGCAATGAAAGAAGTTCTTGTTACAATTTGCGTCTTAAAAATATGATCTTATTTCATAAAACAAGCAGCAGGAAAGCTTTCAATGTGTTTTTCCACATCCTTTTTATATATGCATCTATATGCATCTGCAGTGCCCCATGGGTCCTCATTGTTATAGCAGATTAACTCAGAACAACAGTAAAGGTGGAGTGGCTGTGCGGTATTTGCTACCTCAAAATGATCTTGACTATACCTGGCTCCTGTAGCGAAATTCTGGAGTAGGACCTTACTTAAAGTGACCTGTGCATTTACTGTGTCAACGCCAATACAGAATGCACCCTAAGCTCTGTCTGGCTGAACTCTTGTTGACAGCTGGCCGCCATGCAAACGAACACATTTCCACCAGGTAAACAGTTTCAAATTCTCTGCTGTCAAAAAGATGACCTTCATTATACCCCCTTTCTATTCATCTGAAAATCAGGTTCTATTCAGTTTGATCCCCCCCCACCCCCCCACCACCACCATCACCACCATCACCACATGTCCCCACTGACTCTTCTGGCTCTTAGTTATTAAGACCAAAGTGGAGAAATTGCGTTTGGTAGCAGCAGGGTGTTGATTGGGCTCGCGGCCCTGCTCCTCCTCGGCATATCAGCATGAAAACACAAACGCTCGGCCACATACAGACATACACACACACACACAAAACAGAAATGCAGCACCTTAAAAAATGTACACATTTTTTTTATAAATACAGAAAAATATATCACCGTTCGATACACACACACACATGCACGCAAACTCACTCGCATGCACGCAACCTTTGTTCCAGATCTAAAGCAGACTTCACAAGCAGACCAGAGGTCGCTCTGGCTCTCAGTGTCTCGCTCTCTCATTAATTAAACAACATTCCTTTCATAAGCACAGCAATGAGCAGCGATATTGCTCTGGAGCTGCAATGCAGCTAGCGGTAGACATGGTTAGACAGGCAAGGATTAGCAAGGATGGGGTGTTCTCTTTTTCCATTAGTATGTTCACAGATGCATTCATGGATACTCGAATCCTAGAAGGATAACGAATGAAGCAGGAACGGCGCGTTTGGGTGCCTCTGTGTCTGCTTAGCCCCTGCTTGACACACACACACACACACACACACACACACACACTTAAATTAGAAAACCAAAAAAAAGACCCACACACACTTAGGCCTTTCCCTCCACCAGATGATCGAAGGGAGAGGCCCAAACACAAAGCTCACCCCATTAATATCCGCTTGCCGCCGCGGAATTTGTTTTGTCTTGTCAGGCAGTTCTGGCTGTCACAGTGATGAGTGGGACCGAGCTGTACAGCGGGCGCCTGATCACTCGCAGTCAACATCGGGAGAGATAGAGGGAGCGTGGCAGAGGAAGAGGGATGGAGGGGGGGTAAGTGGGTGAAGGACAAAGCAGAAAAGAGAGAGTGAGAGAGACTATCGGGGTGCAAAAATGCGGGATGGGAGGATGAGAGAGAGAGCGAGGAGAGAGCACTGCAGCAGAAGCAAGGCAGTTGGAGAGATAGGAGTCAGAGCAACAGAGACTGAGAATACGAAGTAGCAACGATGACAGAATGAAAGACTGAAAGAAAGAAAGAAAAAGAAAGAAAGGGAAGAAGAGGGGGCAGCAGGAGAGGACCATAGGAGAAAGGTACTTAGATTCTGACAGAAAGTACGAGAGACAAACACAGAAAGATTGAAAGTGATACATAAACACACACACACACACACACACACACACACACACACACACACACACACACACACACACACACACACACACACACACACACAGAAAAAAGCCCGCTACATTGAAAAGCCCAGCAGGGGGTCTTCATCTCCAGACACGCGTTCTCTTTTCCCAAACAGAGTGACGCGGCGACGAGACAAGCACAGGGGGACGCTGGCGGCGCAAACAACAAGCCGCTCCCCAGCACGCCGTGAGATCTGTTACGGTCCCTGTCGCCGCCGCGGCTGACACGTGTCAGGGAGCTAATCAACAACGGTGTTCGGCTCCGTTCCATTGTCAGCGCGTAATCACCGACAGGCACGGCGGGAGCCGATCGTGGGCGACGCCGCCAACAGGTCGTTTCTCCGTCACGGGACGGTGTTTCAGGAGGGCCTTCTCTCTGAGGCTCAACACGCAAAATCAAACGAGACACTCAGCATGTGTTGCGTTGCGAATCAACTAGGGGTCAAAGAAAAAGACTGTGTGAGGCATTATGTTAGGGATGAAAGATGGCCCGCCTACTTACGCATGCCTTTCGCCCCTCGTTTAGCAGAGCCCTAGGTGTTTGTTGACGGCGTTTGGCAGGCGTGCACATTTCGCCGTCCTCGCGGTCGGTCTCCTATTTGGCCCTATCAGCCTGTTTAGTCAGCCTGAGACAAGCCAGCGGGGTGGGATCCGTGTTTTATTTACTGGGCTGTGTCCATTTGGCAGCCGACATGTGTTTCTGTGCGGAAAGGCTGCCTGGGAAAAACAACAGGATTTGCGCTTGCTGCGGGGAGATGTGAACTGTGAAATTTGGTATGGGAGGGGAACATGTATCAAGCTGCCACGGGTCCGCTCCCACTGGCACACTTCTATAGCACATGCAGCCTGTAACATCCCTCTAACATCCATGCAGGCTGCAATACGCTATACTATTCCTGGAGGCTGCAAGATCCATGCAGGCCATAATATACATGTAGGTGAGCGCACGTAAACTTTAACATCCATGTAGACTTTAACATCCATACAGGCTTTGACGTCCATTTAAGTGACAACATCTATGCAGGCGTTAACATCCATAACATCCTTGCAGTCTACAGCATTCATGCAATATCCGTGCAGACCGTGATAGTCATGCAGGTTATAAAATCAATGCACAACATAACATAGATGTGAGACATAACATCCATGCAGGCTACAACATGCAATCTTGGCTGTAATATCCCTGCAGGCTACATCGCATGCAGGCCATAACATCCATGTAGGCTTCAACGTCCATGAAGGTTAAGTGGTTGTTCACCAGCACAGTTGTTGCACACTGAACAGTTGAGTCTGTACTGCAAGGACAATGCTTTGAGGCAGATACGTCATACTGTACCCATGCAGATTAGATGAATGAAAGAGCAGTGGTGTGGAGAGGGGTTGTTGTAGGTTGCTCGCCTGCAACGTTCACCCCACACGCCCCCCTGCGCAGCGCGTGGTCTCTAACCCCCCGTCGGCGCAGGAGCCAGAGGTTAAACACTGTTTATAAACAGCGGCCCTCCACACCAGCCGTCGGCCCCGGCTTCACCCCCCCCTCCGTACTCCTCCACGCCTTGATTCCCCACTTCAAATGATCCCCTCTCTTCAGATCCAACCCCGGACTGGGCGGCCGGGGTCTTTGATGCGCTCCACCATGTCTGTCATCTCGCCTTGTCCCCTCCCGCCAGCCCCCCCCCTTTGTTGTTTTTGTTGTTCGGTGTCCTTCGGTCTCGTCCGCTCCATCCACCCTGTCTGATAGCGGCAGAAGAAATTGCTGGCCCCTTCTCGAGCTGCTGCATTTGATCAGTGATTAAAGATCATCTAAAGGAGCGACAGTGTACATTGATTTGTGTGGCACAAAAAGTGGAACGACCGTTGCAAACGGTGACCTGAAGAATGCAGGTCAAAAACGCCTCATCGGTAAAGCCACAAGAGATGATGGCCTTGCCTCGATGGTGGTCATAGTGCGTCTTTCATCAGCAGCTTTCAGGGGGGCGGAGTAGGGACTGGGCAGGGTTCACCATTGCACCAGCCAGGAGGTTGCCAAGTCAGGGATGTCTGTTTGAAACTCTGTGTGTGTGTGTGTGTGTGTGTGTGTGTGTGTGTGTGTGTGTGTGTGCGTGTGCGTGTGTGTGTGTTTGTTATCATTCTCTTCAAGCGGCTAGTCCTTTGGGGACAACAATGCCATGGGGTTAGTGTCATGTCTCGTCAACTTTGTTAAATGTTTGTTTAGTGTGTGTACTTACCTTCCCTATTGTTTCAGAACCTGACCTCTCCCCTCATGTGGTTCCTCGTCGGGATAATTGCCTGCCCCGCCCCTTATTGGTCTCACCTGTGTCCACTTACCTCATGTATAAATAGTCCTTGTATTCCCATGTCCTGTGCCAGTTCGTCTTTGTAC
>JAVQJS010058826.1:0-12628 GCA_036024795.1 Galaxias rostratus | reverse complement strand
ATCTACTGCCTCTACCACAGTGGTTCTTAACCTGGGTTCGATCGAACCCCAGGGGTTCGGTGAGTCAGTCTCAGGGGTTCGGCGGAGGTCAAAATGCACACACTGTGTGCGAGTTTTTTTCTGTACGAAGGGTTCGGTGAAGGGTGCGAGGGGTTCGGTGAATGCGATTATGAAACTTGCAGGGTTCAGTACCTCCAAAAAGGTTAAGAACCACTGCTCTACCAGGTAAATTCTGTACCATTCAACAACGAATTAACTTGTTTTTGTATGAATGATTGACATGCAGATTCCAATATAGTGAGCCGTAAGCCTGGTTGTAATATATGGTAGGAAAAAAACCTTTGTTCCCACTACTTTTTTGATAACATTGCATGCATTATAAAAAAAACAACTAATTTTCCATTGGCTCTACAAAGGGTTAAATCCCTGATGTCAAAGGCCTCGCCTAAACATGGAGTGATGTGGAGTGAATTTTGAATGTAAACGCAATGCTTAGCGTAGAGAGAGCTCTATAAAGCATGATGTCTGGTGCCGACACACTGCGTAGTACCTTGTATGGTCTGTAGTTATTGTACCAGTTTCAAATTAATCACGTCACATTCTTTGTTTAGTGATTAAAAAAAGTAAAAGATATAGTCAGCCCGTTATTGGTATGGACCAAGGAATTGTTTTAGTCTTGCTATCTTTAGCGCTGTATAAACACCAAACGTTTAATGTATAGCCTCCCTAGCTAACATAAAGAGAGATCAGTTAGATAGCAAACGTGTTATTTTCTACTTATGACTTGAGTAACCAACGTCCTTGTTCTTTTCTGTCTGTCAAACCTGTTGACAAAATGCCATCTGTGTGGCTAGGCTTAAACTAATTGGCGTTACAATGAATTACTGTCAGGAGACTGAAACTCCTGGAATATTTCCTCTTCATTCAACAGTCCGAATTAGCGTCACGGACGTCGGAAATAGGTCTAATTTCTTAAAAACAGCAGTAAAAGTAAATGTTACTAACCACATTACAGTATATATTATATTAAAAGACTGAGTTTGCTCACTTGTTTTTGCAGGTGTAGTGGGAGGAGCTATAGTATACACCTGCAGTTCCAAGAAACTCATGGAGATTGCATTTGTATACTGAAGCTATGCTGAGGTGTCACCTATTCTAAATGAGTAATGTTAACCTCACTAAAAGGTGAAATATAGACGGATTCGTGTCACAATGTTGAACTGCCCGACACAAGGCTGGATCGTTTTCAACTATTTAGCTAAATAACATTGTTACTTTATCTTTACTTACCTGGATACTGTTTTAGCCGACATTATTAAATGCAGGCAAACTGTTTGCAAGCTTTTCATACAAAATCAGTTTTTCTTGCCCCTCCCTGCCTGGTGCCAGATGCAACGTCAGGCACAGCGGCCCTCAACTTTAACTGCTCTTTAATTGCTAGCGTGGGTTTTCTCCGGGTACTCTCCGGGTTTCCTCCCACAGTCCAAAAACATGCAGGTTGATTGGTGACTCTAAATTGTCCGTGTGTGTATGTGTGTGTGTGTGTGTGTCTGTGTGTGTGTGTGTGTGTGTGTGTGTGTGTGTGTGTGTGTGTGTGTGTGTGTGTGTGTGTGTGTGTGTCTGTGTGTGTGTGAGTTGTTTTAAGTCTATGTGTTAGCCCGATCTGTCCAGGGTGTACGCCGTCTCTCGGCCGAAGTCGGCTGGGATAGGCTCCAGCACCCCCGCCCCGACCCTGCATAGGATAAGCGGTTCTGATGGATGGATGGATGGATGCGGTCGGAAGGTGTGGTCAAAGCAATTGCCCAGTTGGCGTGGCCTAGGGGTTGTATATATTTTCAGGGGGTCCGGATGCGACGAACCATTTCGAGACAAATTCAAATTGCGCAGCCTATTTCAAGCTAAAGACACATGTCGTAATATGTTAAAACATCGAATGATTGGTAAAACAAGTATCTGTCCTTCCTCATCGTTTTCATTTGCTTGTCGATCTATCACTAAGCCAATGAGTGGAGAGAGATTTTCTTAACATATAGACTTATTGCTTGTTTTTTAATACAAACTAATTTCCACGCACCGTCATTTAACGTAACAGCAACGACACTTTTGAAGCACCTTTATTTTATTTTCCTCACCGCAGACAATCTGCACCTCAACTACTTTGTTTAAATTAACTTATTGAACAAGTCTGGTTTTAAAAGTAAAGGATGAGTGACGCGAAATACTTTGCTTAAAATTGGATTTTGTTGGTAACATATATCACCTAGTGGCCACTCATTACATTGTTATTTTGATACAGCATATTTTACGAAAACAATTGTTTTTTTTTAGCACATTTGCTTCATTTGTGCTATAGCAGCCATAGGCCAGAATATTAAAGTACTTATGTGAAATCGATGAGTCTGTCTAAAAAAAAACACCCTTTGTCGAGGACACACAAACAAATAACAAAATGTTTTGGGCTTGAATAAATGTTTACGGTATAAAGAGTGGTACTCTTTGGTTGCAGGCTTCTCAAGACACAACCATTACTTAGAAATAAAGATTATAGAGACATAGTAAATTTGCTTTGTAAAATTGCAACAACAGAAAAAAGTTAATTTACAAGATGCAGCATTTGGAGATGTTCCTCTTGTTAAGACTAGTTCATCATCTAAACAGGCAGTAACTTGCCTCAAGCCACGCCTGTCTTTCAGGGCGGAGAATCACAGTAAAGAACTTTCCGTGCGACTGACACATCTGTCTGATCTCGAATTTTTTGAGGTTTTAAGCAAAGGTAGTTGGCTACAAGACCCAGCGTAAAATGTCTGGAGTAGCATCTGCGTTGGCCAAAAAGAGGGCACTTGCAGCGGGATTTGGCACCAATGCAAACGCCACGAAGTATCTCAACCAGGACTTTGAAGTGATTAGGGCGCAGTGCTTACAAAGTGGAAAACTTTTTACCGATCCAACTTTTCCTGCCGCACCCGAATCTTTGGGGTTTAAAGATCTTGGAGCTAGCTCATACAAAGTGCGAGGAGTGCAATGGAAAAGGCCAGGGGTAAGATTTTCGTAATATGTTTAAAATGAATATTGTACACGATTTGTTTATAACATAATTACATTGGCCTATAATACACCCACAAGATGCTAACCAGCTTGAGAGGCGTGTCTGTCGAGTTAAGCAAGTTTTCTAGTGCACGGAAATAAAGGCACAATGTCAAAAAATATATATTTGGTCTTGTTCGGAAACAAGTTGCTCGAACTATTAGTATAGTACTATAGTATATAGTATTTTCATATTCTGGCCTATAACAGCTATTGCACATATTAAGCAAATGTATTGAAAAAAAAATAGTTTTTGTAAAATAAGCAAGATGAAGATGTCGATGCAATGATTGCCAATAGGTAGTGCATTTTACCGACATTGAAACATAACTTATACAAATATATATACTCTCTCCTTGCAGGAGTTGTGCTCCCGTCCAGAATTTATCGTTGGAGGGGCTACAAGAACTGATATCTGCCAAGGCACTCTGGGTAAGGTCAGCTGAGTGCTGTATTCCCTTGACACTATGGTGATCTTATCTCCCAGGTTTTCTCCAATCAGCCATCCCCCAGGCCTCATCACTGATGTCACCCAGGGACAAACTGTTGTGCACACCAGATAAAAGACATTTTAAACCACCTGCAGCTATAAGTTATACAAGTTGTCCTCCTGTCTAAAGGTATTCAGCTGAAATCTGATCCTCTAAGATTTTAAGAAAGGGCCTGCCCACTGTGCACATCTTACTGCAAGGCCACCATGATAGCTTGTGCTGAGGATAAGTCATGTCAAAGAAACAGTAAATTATTCTCTTTCTATCTTTTCTTTCTTTCTGTCTTACTCTCTTTCTTTCGTTTAATCTTTCTTTCTTTTTTTGGTATTGGTTTCTTTTGCTCTTGTGATTTTTTCACTATTTCGGACTTAAACACAAACAAGTGAACAAAATTCACATAGTTAGAGCATATATACATACTGCTTAGCAAGTGGAGTATTGGAGGAAGTATTTTTTTTGTATCTCTGAGGCGGGTGATTCATAGACCTGCGTGCTGTGGTAGGACATTCACAGAATAACCTCTTTGAAAGCTGCTTCAGTGAAACGCTCAGTGTGTAGCACAAGCAAGTAATTTATAAAGTATGAATAGACTTTTTTAAGCTTCAAGAAATTTTGGTGACCCAATTTCTAAGCAAGTTTACTTCATTTTGGTGTAAAATAAAAGTTTTATATTGCATAATTATATAGCTATATTCATAGTTACATTTAAATAATTTTTAAACATATTTTTATTCATTGCCTTCTGTTTTTGTTAACATTGTTACAACAAAGCCCATCATTTTGAAATCAAAAATTTTCAAACAACATTATCTTTCTTGACTTCGCCATTCACTAACTGTGGCTAATCCGGTATAGCTGTCTCTGATTCTTTTTTTAACATTTATGTTTATTTTATTTTAACACTGCACTTTTAACTAACTAAGATGTATCAAGTCTAATAAAGCACATCTTTATCTGGTGTGTATAGGTGACTGTTGGCTGCTGGCTGCCATCGCTTCGCTGACACTCAATGAAGACGTTTTGGCCCGTGTGGTACCCAGTGGACAAGGCTTTGGAGACAATTATGCTGGCATCTTCCACTTCCAAGTAAAGATAAGAAGGGATGTTAGAGGGCTAAGGATTAGTCACTGTGTCACACAATTAAAACAGTGAATGCGTTAGGATGCTCATGTTGTAGAATTAAGTCCAGTTAAGTCTGTTTTTTTTTTGACAAGTCAGGCTAAGGGATAGTGGTGGCCTAGTGGGAAGGACTGGGACCTGATGACTATAGTCATAAGGAACATCACTGCTAGTGCCCCTGAGCAAGACAGTTTACCCTGTTTCTCAAAGGGTACTGTTCTTGTAATCCGATTGTAGGCGACGGGATGAAAACCCCATCAAAAACAATGCAAGGGTAGAGTTTGTTAATATATTACCATCAAAAACCAACATTCTGATGTACTAAAAATAGAAACCCACTTAGCAAGATATTCTCTTGCCTTTGAATGTTGATGTGGCTTTGTTTATACTGATGACAGCCTGAGAGGGATGAAGAGCAGCAGACAGAGAGAAGATTAGTACATTATGTGACTCTAGCTAGAGTATATTGGCTCTGTCTCTTTAATGCTCAGCCGTATGCACAATCTGTTAATAAATGGTTTGTGATTACAAAACAAAGTTATTATGTCTGTCACGTGAATCAAACCAGAATAACCAGAACAACCTGATTCACTTTATCAAATGTTTCTGGCCCTGAAGTAACCAACTTTCAACGGCTGCCTCTTTCTCTTGAACCCGCCCCCCCACACAGTTTTGGCAATACGGAGAGTGGGTGGACGTTGTAATTGATGACCGGCTGCCCGTTAAAGATGGAGAGCTCATGTTTGTGCACTCGGCGGAGGGTACAGAGTTCTGGAGCGCCTTGCTGGAGAAGGCCTATGCCAAGTGAGTGTCCATTCATTTTTTTAGCCGTGTCGTAAATACAAAAGTAGGGGAGTAGAAACAATGGTCTCATTAGGGACTTACCAAATAGTAGTGTGTTCCTTCTGCCCAGATCACATATAGAGGAGAGGGTGGACCTATTCAGTTTCACACATTCTGTTCACTAACCTGCACAGACCGTAGAGCAATGGCTGCATAGTTGTATTCCATTCATTTTTAAACGGAAAATATTTATAGATAAGAATAACATCTTAAATCACGCAAACAGCACTTTCAGCATCCTTAGTGTTCTCTGATTAATGAAGACATTTTGTAAATAGTAGGGCCTATTATTATAGTGTGTGTGTGTGTGTGTGTGCGTGTGTGTGTGTGTGTGTAGAGCAAATGGCTGCTACGAAGCCTTGTCTGGAGGATCCACCACCGAGGGCTTTGAGGACTTCACTGGAGGTATTGCAGAGCAGTACGACCTGAAAAAGGCCCCAGCCAACATGTTCCTGATCATTAAGAAGGCCCTGGAGTCTGGTGCTCTGCTTGGCTGCTCCATAGACGTAAGCCATAGAAACATACAGAGGTTATTATAATGGAGTCTGGTGCTCTGCTTGGCTGCTCCATAGATGTTAATCATAGAAACATACAGAGGTTATTATAATGGGAACCATTGCTAGTGCTATGGCTACAGTTCCTCTGTCTGAAATGTGGGACTCTGCAAGGCTGCTCCAAGGAAGTAAGCTTCAATTGCCTGTAAACAAACATGCTCCTTATGGAGTTTACTTACCGTTGTAGAGTAGATTCAATTCCTCTATTTGTATTAGGGTTGGAAAAATGTGACATAAATTTAATCAATGGCTGCAATTTGATACTTTTGCTTTGTCTGTTTTTTTTCTTTCAACCCAGAAAACAGGAACCTGTCTGGTTATTGTTGCCATTGGCAACAAGTTGATTAGCGTTTTTTTAAAGTGCAGATTAAAGAATAGGGTAGGGTAGAGGTACAAGTAAGCATTATACATTTTCATAACGGAGTGAACAATGTGCCTCGATGTACATTGTGATCCCAGAAACGATCCATTCCAATGTAAAAATAAAAGATCAGCAAACATTTCTCTTGTTGCCTCTGACAACAGGCAAGCTAGTTATGAGTCAGCCATCATAAAGAAGGAATGTTTGGCTGGTTAGTCACAGCGTCACCCGGATATTCACAGCAGATGTTCCAGTATGGTCAAACACCATGTGCACTTACACAGTAGATAGTGTTATATTAACACCGTTACAGTATTTACTGTATTTACATGTGATTCATTTTAAGTGTGTTTGATATACGTTTTTCTATTGGTGCAGATCACGAGTGCCTCTGATTCCGAAGCTGTCACCACGCAGAAGCTGGTCAAAGGTCATGCTTACTCCCTCACAGGAGCTGTCGAGGTAAAGCCATTCTAATCAAATAAAGTGTTTCACATATCGTACACAGAGGCAATTCAGTGCTCTTTTCACAAGGAAACCAGGAACATACAGGAAAGGAACAAAAAAACATGAAAAGAAATTAACAATTTGTAATGAATTTTCATTGCTAACATTGAACAGTTTAGCCAAATGCAACAAAGAACATATACAATACGTGTATGCATCCACACCTATTTTTTCATATGATGTTGACTGGCCACATGCAATGTTTGCTATGGTTGTACCCTCAGGTGAACTACCGGGGTGGGAAACAGAAGCTGGTCAGGATGAGGAACCCCTGGGGTCAGGTGGAGTGGACAGGTGCCTGGAGCGACAGGTAGGGGACTCCCTTTAGACCTTCAGCCATTATATAGCTGTAGACAGGGAGAGGTTATGTGTTCATAATGCGCTTCATCTCCTGTAAAATTAGCTGTAGGCAATGTGATCATTAGCCCTGATGATACATTGATTGTTTAAAAAAAAGGCTAGTAGTAGAAATAGCCAATCTGGTGCCAGGCATAGGTAGGGATAGGCGTGCTGACCCTTGGCATCGTAGACTGGTCCTAGTGACATGAAATGTAGCATCTCTAGGACAGAAACTGGAGCTAGTGCGGGAGCTGGAGCAGTACCAACTATTTAATGCAGCATCAGCAGTATGCGGGCAATGTACCGGACTGTCTTACTGAAGAAGGAACTGAGCCGAAACTTGCCAATTACCAGTCAGTCTATGTTCGAACCCTCACCTATGGTCATGAGCTTTGGGTAGTGACCAAAAGAATAAGATTGGGACTACAAGTGGCTTGGAGTAGAGCCGCTGCTCCTTCGCGTCGAAAGGAGCCAGAAGAGGTGGTACGGGCATCTGATTAGGATGCCTCTGAGGCGCCTCCCATTCGAGGTTTTCCAGACACGTCCTACTGGTCGGTGACCCCGGGGAAGACCCAGGTTGCTCTGGCGAAATTATACATTTCCTATGGCCTGGGAACGGCTCTGGATCCTCCAGGGGGATCTGGAAAGTGTTGCTGGGGGGAAAGTGTTGCCTGATGCCACCACAAGCTGGCCCCGGATAAGCGGCGTAAAACAGATGGATGGGTACATAGTAGTAGAAATAGTAATAGAAGTATTTACCCAACATGTTAACGTCATGGTTATTACTAGCCTCAGTCACGTCTCATATTGATTGTGGTAGCCTTTATCTAGTAGGATGTTGGTAAAAGAGAATAGATCAACTATGTAAACATAGGTTGTGAATTGTTTCTTTCTGTAGCTCGGCAGAATGGAGGTCCGTGGATGCCTCCGAGCGCCAGAATGCCAATCCAGAGGACGGAGAATTCTGGTAAGACGACAAATTTGGTCCCAACAAATGGGAAAAAAATATCATGTTTTTTTGAGACAAAGTGTGAATTTGAAACTGGATTCGACAGATTTTTATTTGTATTGTTACAAATATTCAGAAAATGTCTTGCAATGTTTTTGTCTGCAGGTTTTAAACAAGCTCAAGCTCTTGTTCCCTGTTGGCCGTTTATTATTTAAATATAGACTACAGGCTCCAGAACTTACTTTTCAGACTATTATGTTATTAACGCCCTCCCAAACTGGATAGGTGACTTCATAACCTGTTTTCAATACGGATATCTGTTTTTTTTATGACAATATGCCGTTGTGTGTTTCACCACAACAGCCTCAGGGTAAACACACCTACACACATTTTTTAATGTGTGGCTATATGAACTACTCTAGTACAGCGTATGAAACTTAAGTCTATGGTTTTTCTCTCTGAGGTACCTACAACACCAACATTCAAATTGAGTGCATTAAGTAGGAGTTTCCTAAGCCGTAAACATCAGGTCTGGAAAATGGTGTCTCTCCCATTGTATTATTGTCAACACAAAACAGTGTCCCAACATCAACGTTGCAACGGCTGCCACAGCCTCACCCTCTTCTCTTTCTCCTCCTTCTCTTCCAGCCGCCTCCACTACCTCTAGGTTTTCCACATGCTCCATCTTCCTCCTCCTCCCTCCGTTGTATTCCACATGCCCCCTCCTCCTCCTCCCTCTATGTTATATTCCACAGGCAGAAGGGAATACTTTGAATGCTGTTGTGGTCTCCTCCCTGTCTTATGTCGTCCACTTTGTAATCATACCACTAATGTTAATTTGTTTAAGAAATTAGTAGTACCTGTCCAAACAGGTTTGGTGACTTTGTAACTAGCATTGGATGTAAATGTGTTTTCTTAATGACAATCTATCATTGTGTGTTTCACCATAAGACATGCAGGTAAACACACCCACGCACCCTATTCAGTTGTCTATATGAACCACTCTAGCTCCGCGTTATATACCACACATTCCAACCTCCGCCTCCTCCTCCTCTTCCTATTCCTCCTATTCCTTGTCCCTTTTCAATATATTCCACAGGCTCTCTGCTCTTCCTCCATCCTCCTTCCTTTTCTCTGTCTTCCACCCTATGTTCATACTACTAATTCAACGATTTTTTAAGGAATGATTGAAAAATGTAACACTAAACCCCATTCCCATATGTTTCTTAGTTGAATTTGAAAATATAGGAAATACTTTTTTCACTATGGACCTTCTTTGGTGGTGTCTTATCTCTTTGGGTGTGATGTAATGTAATGTAATGTAACGTCTGTCTGTGTTTTTCTTTGAACTTTCTCCACATGTAAAACTTCTACTGTAATTGGCTGTCCTCCCAGAATGACATTTACTACGTTTCTGGACATTGTTGTTGTTGTTTTTTTCTTCCAGGATGTCCTTCAATGACTTTCTCAGACACTACTCCCGCATCGAGATCTGCACTTTGACCCCTGACACATTGACAGATGATTCGCTGAAGCACTGGAGCGTGTGTAAATATGATGGCACCTGGAGAAGGGGCTCCACTGCTGGGGGGTGCAGGAACAACCCCCGTGAGTTATCTATTTTTTGCTATATGCTATTCTAGGCTATACTACATTAAGTTATAGGAGCGAGCCCTGCTGTGAGTCATCTATCCTATAGTATGTAAAAAAATATTGTGTATTGTAGTGTGTTAACATCTTCCTGGTTGATCACTGTCCACAGATACATTCTGGACCAACCCCCAGTTTGTGATCAAGCTGGACGAGGAAGATGATGACCCAGATGATAACGAGGTGGGCTGTAGCTTCCTGGTGGGCCTCATCCAGAAGAACCGCCGGCAGATGAGGAAAGCAGGAGAGGACATGCACACCATTGGCTTTGCAATCTATGAGGTGAAGGGGGCCAAACGTCCATCATCATCATAGGCTCTGGAGCAATGGGGGTCTCTTTTACAGCTTAACACTACTGGATACATGTAACACTAAATAGCTAATTTATTAATTATTTTCTATTAAGTATTAATTAAGTATAATAGCTTCAGTATTTTGGATGAAAGTGTTGGAGAAATAACTGAACTTTTTTTTGCTATTGTATAGGTTCCACCACAGGTGAGAAATCCACCTAGACCAACAATTGTAGGTTATAATCAAGAGATCAACAGAGGGGGTAAAACACATACATACTTTATTTTATTTCATTCAGCACTGACACAAACCCTTCATTTTTTTTTGCTCTGCTACTTGACTGTCACATAAAGAGTAGACCTAATGAGGCACATCTACAAATATATCCAACCATGTTAAGAAGTTATTTGCCGACACTCGTTTTTGGGTGTGTTCACTCCCCTCTCTGGCTACATTTGTCCATTAGTTCCGAGGGCAGAGGGAAGTTCACTTGGACAAGAACTTCTTCCTGAGCCATGGTCAGACGGCGCGCTCCGAAACTTTCATTAACCTGCGGGAGGTCAGCACTCGCTTCAAGCTGCCCCCCGGGGAGTACCTCATCGTCCCATCTACCTTTGAGCCCCACCTCAATGCAGACTTCTGCATCAGGGTCTTCTCTGAGAAGCAGCATGAGACAGTGTAAATGATCTTACTTGGTCTAGCTGGACTGTGTGTACATGTTTAAATTGAAAGCTGTGTATGTGTGTGTGAACGTGAGTGTATTTAAAGCTGTGAGTGATTGAGTGTGTGAGTGCATGTGTGAGTGAGCCTCCTATTTGTGTAAGGAGGTATATTTTTCTGCAGCATTGATCTCATGCACACTCTAAACAAATATGACAGTAACACCTCCCCTGTCCTGTAGACCATGTGACGACCCTGTGGAGGCAGTGCTGGAAGATGTAAGTATTGCTCTCCCTTCTCAGCCTTATGCTCCCTTTTTCAAAGATGTCCAGAAGATGGTGTTATATGCATTGTTCCATAATCGAAGATGAGTACTTTAGAAACCTTTAGATCTCACTGGGCTATCCGCTTTACTAAATCAGTTCAATTCTAACTGTCCCGGTGGTCAGCAGGTTGAATTCAGGCATTAATGACCTTTTTCACAGGTCTCATGCCACACCACATATTTCTCAGGCCTTCGCATATTTGCTTTTGAGAGGCCAAACAACTATAGCAGACCAGTGAAAAAACAACAGCCAAAATCCTGCGTTGCCTGGCGCCTATAGACACCGCAGTACTTGATCTGATGCTGTGAAAATTAGGACAGTGCTCTATTTTTTACTTCTGCATATCTGCAATCCATGGGAAGTCACAGTAAGAGCAAAGCGGCAATCCAATAGCCAACAGGAGGTGCCAAGTAAATTACAAGATTTGCCTTTTGGCTCAACTTCTTCTTCACCAGGACGGTCTGGTACTGCTGGTTCTGCACTAATCTGCCTGTCAATCTTAGGCTTAATTTTTCCCTCACTCGTGAAACTCAAAACATGAACTTAAGAAGTTCATCAAGGAGCGCCTTCCACTGTCTGAATATCCCCAGTCCTGGTCTCCGCCCCGCCCCCCCCCCCCCCCTGCTCAACAAAGCCTGGGCCAATCCCTGCTTTCCCTGTCTGAGTCATCTAACGGTTTGCCAGAATGTCCTTGAGGCCAAGCCAAATACCTGAAGTTCACTGAAAAGAATGTTATGAAATAAAAATTTGGTTTTGCCATCAACAAGTTCTTGAAAATTACTAAACCTATTTTTCTTAATTTGGTTTTGGCTCAGCACACTGGCAATGTTTTTCTTACATAAAAGTGAACTGTGAATGAAGTGAAGGATGCTGCTACAGTAGCATGCCTGTTTTTTCAGATGTTGACCATAAGACAAACTGTTTCTTTGTTTTGATCCTTTTTTTAGGACCAAGTTGCAGAGGGGGATGTGGACGCTGGATTCAGAGGTCTGTTTGCCAAGCTGGCTGGAGATGTGAGTAAGACATTGTATAATTTTGGGTGCTCTTGTCTGTCAAAGGAACGGGTTGTGACACACATGGCATGTTCCTCAGTTATGCAAATATAATTTAATGCACATGCATATAGTATGTTCACATGTGAGGGAATGAAACAGTTTTTTTTAGTGATATAATGATAAAAATATGTAAATATATGTTTTGTTTGTTACTTTTTTAATTCAGGACATGGAGATATCCGCAGTGGAATTGAATACTATTATGAACAAGATTATTGCCAAACGTAAGTAGGCTTTTAACCCAAACATGTAAAACATGTCCAATATGAAAGCATTGACAGATTAACACAAGTTTTTTTATTATGTGTGTGTGTGTGTATATATATATATATATATATATATATATGTATGTATGTATGTATGTGTCTGTATATATACATATATATATATAGGAAC
>JAVQJS010058822.1:0-10497 GCA_036024795.1 Galaxias rostratus | reverse complement strand
GATTTTAAGATCAGGTGTATGGCTGTCATTTTCAACATTCCATTTTCTCCACTTTACTTCTTTTCGTTTTTTTTTTTTTGGAAGGTGAGTGTAGGCCTGTATAATTTACCTTTGGTTTTTCCAGCGTAGTACGTTTGTATATTTGTAAACATTTATATTAGCCTCCATAGATGGCCGTTGTCTGATCTCGTAATTTTCCACTGATCAGTTGAGGGCGAGCATGTTGGAGTGACGGCATTGGCTAGTTACCCTGATGATGATGAGGTTTTATGAGGTCATAATACAGAGTTTGGTGGTATTTAAAAATCTTTCTGTTTATATTTTATCTGGTATAGTTTATCTGCATTGATTCATTCCAGCCTGATCCCACTTCAAATTGGTCAAGGACGTTTTGCCAACAGGGAATAGCTGGCAAGCCCCCTGCAGTGCTTACGGTCCAGACAAATTTTGAAGTTCAGTAGGATACTCGAAAAACATTTTTGAAACAATGTATACTGAGAAAGTTCTGCGTGGGATGGGATACAAGGTTGGTGTTACAATTGGTGAGGGAAGTTACTCCAAAGTCAAATTGGCCATCTCTCAGAAACACAACTCACAGGTCGCTATTAAAATTGTGGACCGCAAAAAGGCACCACATGACTTTGTGAACAAATTTCTACCGCGGGAACTGACACTTCTGCGGGCCGTCAGGCATGAACACATTGTTCATGTGCACGAATTTATTGAGGTTTGCAATGGACGACTATACATCGTTATGGAAGCAGCAGCAACAGACCTTTTGCAGAGGATCCAAGAAATTACCAGCATTCCTGTGGATGAATCGAGGATTATGTTCTCCCAGATTGTTAGCGCTGTAAACTATCTCCATGAAAACAATATAGTGCACCGCGACCTCAAGTGTGAAAATGTGCTCCTGACAGCAGATAACCGGGTAAAAATCACGGACTTCGGATTCGGGAGGTTCTCCGTGGGCTATCCAGCGCTTAGCAACACATACTGCGGCTCTGCGGCTTACGCCCCACCTGAGGTTCTTCTTGGAGTTCCATATGACCCTAAGAAATACGATGTTTGGAGTTTAGGAGTCATCCTGTATGTCATGGTCACCGGCTGCATGCCTTATGATGATACCAACGTTGGCAAACTACCGCGCATTCAGCGCAAGGCCTTGGTTTACCCAGAGGACGCCCAAGCGGATGCGCCGGTTCGGGATTTCATCTCATTCCTACTGCAATTTAGCCCTCCTTCCAGGCCGACCACCAAACAGGTGTCAGAGCACGCTTGGATGCGACAACCCATTGCCAGCAACATCTAAGCTAAATAAAATGTACCCAAACGGGTATTGACACCCAATTGTTCCTGGCTATGTGTGAGTAATAAATGACTTTTTTTTCCTCGTAATTATGCCCTAAGTTACATGTTGTAGGACCGGTATCGGTTTTCACAAAGGTGATGTCATGGATTTAAAACCAACTATCTACAAGGAAGCACGGGGCACAACCTTTCACGTTTTGGCAAAATGTTTATTTATAAGAACATTCAGATTATATAGGCAGAAATACAACAGACAGCTATGCAAATACAGACTTTAAGTTTGCTCCTAGAATCTACCGTTCTTATAAAATTACAATTAGTGCGAAAGTGATATGTTACATACCTCGTAGGCAGTTCATTGAAACAAAGGGCAAATTACAATACTTGCTAGCAAAGTGTGTTCACAATGAATTACAATATACTATATATATATATATATATACTGGTGTATACAACTTGGGGATGTATTTGAGAGATATCTACGTCTATCCATTCCTAATCTAAACATCCATCTATCATGAATAGATATTTTTCAACACAGTACCAAAAATATTGAATTGACAATGATCAAAGTTTCATTAAATTATCAAAGTGGCAGCTTCCTATGGACAATTTAAGATTTGCTTGTTAAGGCTTCAACCTGTAAAAAAAACAAAAAACATGTTTTTATGGAATTACTATTGTACAATATAGGAGGCTTAGTTGTTACAACTAATACTGCCTTGAAGAGGTTTTCTCAAGCACATCACATTCTATGTGTTTGTTACATGTTTCAAAACTCCGTTTTAGTTAACCACAATGTCAAGATAATACAAGGTTGGATTCAGTGACTTACACAAACAGCTCAGTAATCATAAACAAGAATGATAAAGATACATACTTACCTGCAGTCTGGCAATCTTTGCCCCGGATCTCCACCAAAACTCACCCAATAGCCTCTCTAAACATTAGCAGGAGACCTTCTTCTATATTAAAATACCGTAGGCAATGTGGTAAACTGACAGAATCACCCTGCTCAACCCTAAAAAGTCCGTTCATTAAACCCAGCGTTAGGATGTACCCCGCACTTCCCCTACACCATACATAACCTGATTGTAGACTGGCAACTCGCTCTCGATAAAGACAACAGAGCACACCCCATGGTAACAATCTCAGTGTTCAGCAACATTGAAATATTTCAGACAATCAACAGATCACATCGAGTACACCGCACAAGTAGCCCATATCATTCCTAAGATACTATTTTAGGATAAATATGGCCGGCATACACGGTAATAATTCGTTAACACTGAGCCAAAAGAAGGCTCAAAAAGCAAACCAACGAGAGAGGGCGACTTGTGACCAAAATGTCAAAGCGATCGAGGAGGAGAAAACATCTACGCTCGAGAAGTTTGACAGGGAAACGGATTCATACCACTCAAAATTGGCACGGTATGAGGCTGAACTTTTGAAAAAAAAGGAAAGAGAGAAAAAAACCGGAGGCAGTGAAGTTAAACTGAGAGATGACCAGAAGACCCAGATACACTTAACTCGAAGGAGGTGGTCGACAATATTCTGAATTTGAAAATGGCACTTCAACGCATGGGAAAATGGTTATGTCCAATATAGTCTGTTCTGGTCTCCGGAAATGGAAACTTATCCTGTTCCTGTAATACGTGCGGGTTGTGATATAATAATTAATGATCATATATAGGCCAATATATGCACACATATGTATTTTCTCAGATGAGTTTCCGAAAATTTGATTAAATTGTATCAATGCTTGAGATTTTTTTGTATTGTTTCAAATGGTATGATTGTTTGTGTATAAAGATGAACCGGCCACTGTCTATCAAATGAAACCAAAAGAAGCATAACCAGGGGAGAAGAAGGAAAGGGAATAAAATTAGTTTTATTACTTGATAGAGCAGGGGAAATCCAAAACAAGTAGGAACATTTTGTTGCATCTCTTTCTAATCCATGTGGCTGCATTTATCTCCAAAAATAAACGGAATGGTATTTAGCCGTAAAAAAACAGCAGCAGACAGTAGTCTGGACAGCTCAGGCGGCAGGAAACAGGACAAACTATCTTATAACCTCCTAATAAAAATATATATCCTAGAACATGTAGGATTTATCTCAGTTTTAAACGTGCAATTTCCATGAACAAGGATCCATATTTCGCATTATCCTGAAGGTGACCAAAATGTACAGCGATAACGCCCAGAGCTAGGAAAGACAGAGCCGTGGCCAAAATCACACCTCATCATCTACAATTTGTCCTGTCTGCCACAGATCACTCATGTTGCAATACTCTAGTCTAAAATAAAACCCAAAGAACTTTTGTCTTGGTGATGTCATGTTGGGCTATGGCATCACAGCTGCATCATGACATCAAAAAGGGGAAGCAACAAAAACGGTTCTAACAATGGACATAACCATGGTCAGCCATAGAAACAAAGTTAGTAGAAAGGACAAACAACATTTTCAACCACTCAAAGGGTGACCAGTGTTGTGTCTTTTAAATTTTATAAGTCTCCAAGCTTAAAATTTGTCAACCAATTATTGCTCTATAGACAAAGAGAGAACGGATTTGTAATGACAAGAAAATTTTTGAGTTGCAAAATTGTAAATCATATGGTTTAACAAACTGGCTGCATACGGACAGTCCCTGGAATATTACACACATACACACTGCTATCAAAACTTACCAAAAGAAAGTATAGTAAAGAGACTTTTTTTATCGAACAGGATGGAAATAGATTTCAAACATTCCTTTCATTACTGATGACTTCCACAACCAGCAGGCCATCGAGACGTTGTTGGTGAGGTCCCCTGAAGTGACCTCTGCTATATTGTACCTGCAACTACTGTGCTATCTTTTCAAAGCGGCTTCGTATCAACAATGCTTAGCAATTGCACATGTAGTAGTTATTAGCACTAGCTTATCCTGTGCTGCAGCAAGCTTATTCAAAACAGCTGGCACATTGACAATCCTAACAACTTAGCTACTTCTGGGACCAGACCCAACTAATAAAAACTTCAATTTAAAATAAACACTAAAAAGGTATTTTGCTAGAGGGTATGGAATAACTACATTCTGAAAGTTGTCCAGACTTTTTGTTATTTTTAAAATATCTACTAACAGGGGCTGCTGGAAACAGGGAAATGTACTTAATTGAAGTCCTATTCAACTTTGAGCATGAGCAAACAACTTAACTGAAGTGACCCTTTAAATATACCCAGAGACAGAGCTTGCAATAAAAGAAAATTGATGCACCACAACCTAGGACTAAAAGCAAAACAACGTTGAAGATAATGACAGCCATTAACCCTCCTCTTAGCACATATTCATCTGAAAAATAAAAGTCCACTATAATCAACATCTTTGGTCAAAAGGGCTCATTGTTTTCCAGAGAAACAGAATTCAATTTAAGCAAAAAGGAATTGATGAATTTTGCCACAGTCCAACGCTAAAGAAATGGTATTCTACAGGGCAACATGTTAAAAGTGTATTCACCAAAGAAACCAAAACCACTTGATTGTTTAATGCTAAATGGCAATGGCCTGGCCAAACACTTAAAACCTGTTGTAGTTGCCCTATAAATGTCCACATTTATGAATAAGCCAGCACACTAGAAAGGAAATGGTATTCAACCCCCCCGCCACACACAATGTTAAAAAATTTGCCTGGTCATCTTGAATACACTCAGGGTAGGGGTCCACCTGACTATGACATATAATAGTGGACTTCATTTTAACACACAAGAGGGATTAAAAAAACTAAACAAAAAACGAGACCTTCTAGCAGAAGGATCTATTTGGGCACCATCAGTTCTTTGGAAGGTTTTAACTTACTCAAGAAGAATAGCCCTCCTAAAAGATGTTCCAAGTATAAATTAGTCTTTAAACCTTAATTTTTTTTTTCATTAGAAAAAAAACCCTTGGATATTCTTTAAAACGGAACACGTGGAAACCAGCAGATGTAGAACCACCTCAACAGTAACACAACCTTTTAGGCACCAGCCTCGACAAGAGGCCACTTCCAAAATATTAGGGAGCACAAATTCTCATAGGAGGTGACGTACAGAAGAAGAAGAAAAAAAACATTCAGCCATATAAAATCACCCGGCTCACACGGCCTTGTCTGTTATACGCACTACAGGGTAAGGAGCAGAGGCAGACTGAGTGCAGACAGAGAATAAACATCGTTTTTTTTTTGTTTGTTTTTTTATTCGTTTTGTTTACGGCCTTTATCACTATATTCATTTTTTTGCAAAGCTGAAGCAGTTTTGTTTGTTGTCATTTTGTGGGTGATCCGCTAGGCTCAACCACAGTCCCTGCCCTGAGTTTGTAGTCCTGCCGTCCGCAAACGGACAGGCTGAAGTCTGGAGACTGAGAAAGGGTGTTGGCGCCTCACAACGTCTGAGAGTCCAGAGAAATGCTGGCACGTCCATCTGTGTGCAGTGGACGAGTCCCGCTCGGAGCGGACAAACTGTGGGCAGGAAGGGGGGCGGGCACTGGGACAGCTTAGGGAGGCTGGAGGTCCAGGTCAAGCCCCTGTTGCCACAAGCCTTGAGATGTGGTACCTGCTTCCCAAAACCCTATCCATACTATCCCAGCGTGGTGGTCAAGGGAGAAGACGAGAGTGTGGTTTTCTTAACAATGGTCAACAGCAGATCCTCCTAGGCCACGTGTCTGACAGGAAGGAGAGCGGCTGTAGCCATGACGATGACTTTTCATTGGGAGGAAGACTGCAATGCTGTGGGTGGTGGTGGTGGTGGAGGAGGAGGAGGTCAGGGCTGAACTATTTCCAAGTGTTGGCGGTCTGGGGCCGCGAGGGGATCATGTCCAGGAGGTACTCTCGCTGCCGGGCGTCGGCGGCAGTGGTGCTCTTGTGGACAGACAGGCTGGGGTTCACGTAAGCCATGGTCACACCTGCAGGGCACACAAGATCCGCAGGCGTTCAAACTGAAACCATCCACAACAACCCCTTACCCATCTCATGCATCTGTCATGGCTGAACAGAAACTACCCCAGTCAGCAGGTAAACATGACCAACCACCACCAAGTGAAGGAGGAGAAATAGGGGGGACATGAAAAAGGTGGGACTGGGAAGATGCAGTCACCCTACAGGAGAGACCGGCGGAGACACCTTCTGACATGCTCCACCATAGCTATAGGAGGAGACCAGAAGAGACTCAGACACACAGGAAGGGAGACGGACAGAAAGGCACAGAAAAGGAGCAGGGAACCATAACAAGTGTCAGGTTCCATACTGAACAATAAAGACAAAAAAGGCTCTCTGCGAGGCGGAGGAGGCAGAGGGACAGCCAGAGAAGGGGGCGGGCGAGGAGGAGAGGCTGGGGCTCGAGCCGTGGCTGGCAGGCTGAGCCTGGGGAGCGTGGGGGGGGGGGGGGGGGAGGGTGCTCTACCTGGGTTCCCGCCGGTCTGCTTCCTCCAGGCAGCGGCGTTGGTCTGGTTACTGCTGCTGCCGCTGCTGCCCTTAGAGCCCTGCTGGGCGGGCCGCGCGCCGTGCTTACCTGGCCTGTTGACCAGCGCCGCCGCCGCCACGGCGTTCTGCAGCTGCTGGGAGGACGCGGAGAAGGAGTGGCTGACGGCGCGAGAGCCCATCGCTGACTGCACGCTGCGCGACAGCTGGCCGGGGCTCTGAGGGAGACGTCACCACAGATTATAAAACGGACCGGAATGGAGAAAAACAACAGAAAAGAAAGAAAAAGTCAGGGGGAAACACAGTGAGCTGTGTGTTTGGGAGGGCCGACCTGCTTGATAGAGGAGTGGTGGCGGGCCACGGGCGTTCCTCTGTGCTGCTGCTGCTGCTGCTGGTGCTGCTGCATGGCGGCTCGCACCTGCTTGTACTGCTGCGACACCAGCACGTGCTGCTCCCCCTTCCCCAGCGACGGAGACGAGGAGGAAGAGGTGGTGGTGGTTTTGGAAGCCGCGGCGGCAGCGTTCTGCTGAAGGAGGCGCTGCTCCATCTCCTGCTCCTGCTGCAGAGCCTTGACAAAGGCGGCCTTCAGCCGGCCAGTGTGCTCCGTCTTCAGGGTCTTCTTCAAGCTGGAGGACATGCACTGGTCGCACAGTGTGGGGCCCGCCTTGTCCTGCCGCCAGCGTGCCGTGAAGTCCGTCTTGCACTGGCCGCAGGTCAGGGGCTCCTTGGGGCCGAGGCCGGCCGCCGCGACGGGGCCCAGCTTACCTGGAGAGAGATAGAGAGAGAGAGAGAGAGAGAGAGAGAGAGAGAGAGAGGAGGCGGTTAGCTGCTAGGCTACTACCCGGACACCACAGGGCCGCAGGAGGGAAAAGGGGAGCCGAGGAGGAGAGCCGGGGAGAAGATGACCCACCCCGGCCCAGCGAGTCCAGCAGGTTCTGCACCACCTCCTCCAGTCCCACCAGGTAGATGAACTCGTTGTTGGCCGCCGAGGGCAGGAAGGTGAACTCAGGCGCTGGCGGCTTGGGCGGGGGGATCTCCAGCAGGGTCTTCTCCAGCTGCTTCCGCAGGGCCAGCTTGGCCGCCGCCTGGCGGCTGGCCGGAGACTCGTTGGCAGTGGTGGACACGGAGGAACCCTTCAGGCTGGTCGGGGAAGACTGCGCAAGAAGACAGAAATTCAAAAAAAAAAAAACTGGTTACCTAGGTTGACAAGATGACTAATTGGACTGCAGTAAGGTAATTTATTCTATATGGCCTGTGTGTTGATGACTCCAATTATTCAGAGGTTGTAGTGAGTTAACCAGGAGAAACATTAGCTGCAGTGTTTCCTTGGGGGGTGAACGAGGTGTAGAGTGTGCGAGGTGAAGCGTGTTACCTGGGGGACGTTGACCATGACGTTGGTGTTCGGCACGTTGGCCACACGGATGAGGCCCTGCTGGATGATCCTCTGGCCCTGCACCTGGACGTTGGGGGCCCTGGGGGCCGGCAGCAGGGGAGGGGGCCCCGAGCCAGAGTGCTGTTGCTGCGGCTGCCGGATCTGCTGGGGAGACACGGCGATGGGCTGACATCGTCACACGCAAACACACCACAACGCCCGCACACACACACCGTACGCCACAGATAGGTAGTTCGACGTAGAGGACAGGGGAGAGACGGACGAGAGAATGATAGAACAAGGAAGAGATGGAAAAGATCATGTCAGTGGAGAACCACAAAATCAGACAGCAAAAAGAGACTGAGTGGAAATACAACGCCACCATCATTGAGGAGTCGAGGCCAAACTTAAAGACACAAACATGTGATAAAGAAGCAAGGCGGAGCGGGAGGAAATGGCCACGTCAATCAAAGTTCTTCTTTCCCTAAAAACACCCCCTAGACAATCCTCATAATAATAAAACATTAAATTTATAAGGTGCCTTTCAAGGCACTCATGGTCGCCTCATCTAGGCCATGCGAAGGCAGCCATTGCTAAAATCCAATATAATGTGAGGGAGGCCACGTCACAGTATGGGGGTGATGGGGGGGCTCACCTGTGGCCCTCGGACCAGGGTCGGCATGACCACCTGGGAGTTCTGTTTGGACGGGACATGTAGCCCGCCGCGCACCAGCGGAGGGGGGATCACGGTGCCGGAGCTCCTGCCAGACACCTGCAGGACGACACAACCAGGAGCGCTCTGAGAATACACAGCCTCTGGTAGGATAGGTCAACATAGCCTACATCTGACTTAGGAGCAGCTAGAAACATGATAGCAGGCTCAGTGTCAACAAGCCCCGCTGCTGTTGTTCTGCTGGTCTGATAACAGACTGGCCTGGTGACTGATGAAGGGGCTGTCTCGGTTGAGGCTGAGCTGGAGAGTTACCTGGAGGCTAATGAAGGACTTGTCCTGGGGCAGAGCTGGAGCGTTATCTTTAGATTAACGAAAGAGCTGTCCTGGGGCTGAGTTGGAGTGTTATGTTTAGGCTAATGAAGAGGTTGTCCTGGGGCTGAGCTGGAGTGTTACCTGCAGGCTAATGAAGGGGTTGTCCTGGGGGTGAGGTGGAGTGTTACCTGAAGGCTAATGAAGGGGTTGTCCTGGGGGTGAGGTGGACTGTTACCTGGAGTCTAAGGAAGGGACTGTGGCGGAGTGTTACCTGAAGGGGTCCTTTGCCCGAGGTGATGCTGCCTCTGACCAGGGGAGGAGGAGCCGTCGCGGAGCCAGTCGACTGGACCACATGGGGACAGAGGGGGCACATGCTTGAACAGGTTCATGTTGACCTTGTGTACATCTGTGTGTGTTTGTGTGTGTGTGTTTGAGGGTACCTTCTGCAGGACCGGCGTGTCCTTCTGCACCTGGCTCTGCCTCAGCTTCTTGAGCAGCACCAGCTTGGCCTCCTGAAGCCTCAGCTCGCCTTTCAGCTGCTTAATGATCCGCTCACGCTCCTCTGGGCTACTCTTCTGCGCACGCACGCACACACACACGCGCGCGCGCGCGCACACGCACACACACAGACAGACAGACAGACAGACAGACAGACAGACAGACAGACAGACAGACAGACAGACAGACAGACAGACAGACAGACAGAAAATTGGGTGTCCCTGGGTTAGACGGCTGTTACGCACTCCCCTCTTCCCCCATCTCCGCCCTGGAGACTGGGCCTCACCATGAGTCTGTCCGTGTCGCTCTTCTTGAAGCAGTGGCCGTTGGTCAGGGGGCTGGACGACTCGTTGTCCGACAACACTATGATGTCGTCGGGGGACGCCGGCTGCCTCTCCTTCTTGATGTCGCTGAGGGAGAGGAGGAGGAGACCGAAACGTGAGCATGTCAAAAAAATTACAGCGACTGAACTCAAACAAGTGGCCTTCTGTGGCAGCACACCGACAGTCAGTGCTCCTACTCCCCCACTAGGGGGCGACAGAGCATCACTGTTGAAGTGAGGCTGTGGGGACGGGACAAACCAACAAGCAGATTGGAGGGATCAATAGGGTCGTCACGGCGACGGAGAGCGATTGAGAGTGTGAAAGAAGAGAGGGATCCAGTGAGCAGAGGAGAGTCCAAACCAACGCTACCCTCCTGCGGAGGTGGTCGTCAACGGTATGCCGCGGCCCGGCCACTCCTCTGCCGTCTCCTGCAGCCTGGTGAGGATAAAGAGGGGCAGCACCAGGGCTGTAGGAGGGATGGGGGGGGGGGGGGGGGTTGGTGGGGGGGGGGAAAGAACCAAACACCCCCGGGGTCCGACTGGTCCCCCCCGGGGGGGGGGGTACGGTTAACACCCCC
>JAVQJS010058797.1:0-11798 GCA_036024795.1 Galaxias rostratus | reverse complement strand
ATGCAGCTGCCGCCGCTTCCACGTAATGGTCTGCCGTTGCCACGTTGACCTACGATGTGTGAAGTTATGTGTGTGTGTGTGTGTGTGTGTGTGTGTGTGTGTGTGTGTGTGTGTGTGTGTGTGTGTGTGTGTGTGTGTGTGTGTGTGTGTGTGTGTGTGTGTGTCTGGGTGCATGCAGGTCGTGCATGCGTGCCTGCCACTTGCACCTTAGTACAAGTGTCTGATTTGAGTGTGTGTTTGTGAGCACATTTCTGACGTTCAGGTTGACAGCCAGGCCGCTGTTCTTTCTGTGAAGCTACGACTCCTGACGGCCCTAGATATAAGAACTGTCACGTGACCGGGGTCAATAACACACTGCGGCTCACTATATTGACCCATTCCATCCCACACACACTATGAGTCCATCTCAATCTGGGTGCAAGCCTGACACCATTTTCATAATAAAAAACACTTGCAAGTTATAGTTGAAAGTTCCTTTTTATCAAATGAAATAAACCTGACACGTCCACACACACACACACACACACACACACACACATCATCACCACCACCACCAGAAGAGCCCACTCACTGGGGTTTCCTGAGGAAGTTATACTGGCAGAGGATGGTGATGAGGAAGCCGACAAAGCCCTCGATTGTCATGGCAACCAGTCCCCGGGTCACAATGTCCCACTCGAACGGAGACTTCATCTTGTCGAACTGGCCTGCGAGACACAAATTAAGAGGGAAAGAAATAAGTCCTTTTGCAGTTGAATAGGTAAATGACATCTGAAGGGCAATATGCTCCTCGTGGGCTCCTTACCTATTTTAGCATAGTACTCGTTGATGTACTCGTTATAAGCCATCTCCATCAGGCCGTGGCCCAGGTTGTAGTTGGGGAAGATGAGGAAGCAGGACTTCAGGTAGCTGTTAACTAGCTTCAGGTCCTGGAGAAAACAAGGGCAACTCCCATGAAACTTCACGATCCTACTAAAACGCCCCCCCCCCCTCAGCGGGCCATAAACACCCAATCAATGTCCCATTGATTTTATGTCAACTTTTATGTCAACGTGTCACGAGCGCGGGGGAGCTTTTCCCTCTCAGCGGGGGGTCTAATTTATCTGTCCCCTCGCGATGGCCCCCTCGCTGGGGACGCGGCGCGCGCTCCACCTCGTGAGGGAGAGAACGGGCCGGGCCGGGCCGGACGGACCGCCCACCTTGTCGTGCTCGAAGAGCTGCAGCAGGAAGGTAGCCACGGTGGCAGTGATGCCGATGAAGAGGTTGATGACTATGAGGAACACGTAGGCGGTGCTGGGCACCTCGAACCAGAAGGAGGCCGGGTACATGATGGGAGTGATGGACCATCTGGGAGGGAGAGAGAGAGAGAGAGAGAGAGAGAGTGAGAGAGCGAGTGAGAGAGAGAGAGAAAGAGAGAGAGAGAGAGAGGGAGAGGGAGAGGGAGAGAGAGGGACATGCAAAGGGAACAGCGTTATGATTCGTACAGGGCCAAAACATTACAATAAGTGTTCCGTAACCATTGAATATTCAGAGGCGTCTCACCACATTGCAAGAGGCAGCCATGAATAATGCATAAGTGATCATACCCTTAATCAAGGGCACTCTCTTTTTTTCCTGGTCACTTGAAACGGGAAGATAGTTTTCAATGGATTCTTCATTAATTACCATATAAATGAGGAATTGTGTAATAAAAACGCTGGGGAAAAGGTGCGTCTTGGGAGCGTTTTGGTGACGGTGCGTTTTCTTGAAGGAACTTTAAGACTAGAGAAGACTGGCGGCGACAAGGAGCGCCGAGCCCCTGTGTCGGCACCACTCACCCATAAAGCAGGAAGAGAGAGAGGACCGCGGGGAAGTTGGTGGGGGACGTGTAGGCGGGAAGGTCGAACACAAACAGGATGAGGACACAGCACGTGGCAGGGACGAGATAGTTCAGCTGACAGCCGCATGGGAGAGAGAGAGAGAGAGAGAGAGAGAGAGAGAGAGAGAATCTGTCAGTTACAAAAATAAACACATACTCTCATTCAAATATTCATACCCAACAGCGGGACACGACTTCCTGAGACACGGTGCTGTCCCAGTAATGAGCCCACGCTGGTCAGCCTCACCATGTCCCAGATGTAGTTGGCCAGCCAGTAGATGACGGGGTCGCATCCACTGACAAACTGCAGGTGCTTGGCCTTGGTGGACTTCTCCGCCACCAAGAACACCACGAAGCTGGCTGGGACGAAGGACATGGCCACGATGATGAAAATGGCTATCACTACGTCTGTGCCTTGGAGTCTGGTGGCAGGGAGGGGGTGGAATAGAAACATGGCTCAGAGTCATCTCCAAAAGATCCTGTTGCTATTTGACTTGTGGATGGAAAAACGCTTACAGGTAGTCCAATGAGAGGCTGGCGCTGGTGCGATTCATGGGGTGATTGGTCAGTGTGATGCCTGTAAAAAAAAAAACAGCCACAGACATGCATCGTAAGCATGCACACACACAGTAAGAAGCAATAAAACAAACGCCCCTTTAAACCTTTTGGCTGCAGTCTGTCTCTTACCATAAGCAGCAGGGTTGCCCTTGCCAACGGGAAGGTTGGCGCGGAGGATGGCGTTATTGAGGACATTGAGATAGGTTGGCATGCTGTGGTACCCTTTGTTGTTGTACAGCACCTAGCGGGGAGATTCTTGGATGTCAGCAATATATGCAGAGTAAAGTGTCATTCCAGTCGGGAAGTCTCGGAGGGTGTTCTCCTACCTGAGCTGACCTGCGCACCGCTATCTTTCCGACCATGGGGGGTGTCTTCCTCCCGAAGGATGCTGGGATGGATTTCTGTATGTTTCCCACCGTGATTCCACCATATCTTGAGGCAGAGAGAGATGTGAGTGATGAATATAAAGGTGTGTGTATATATATATATATATATATACATAGTAGGTTTATATTGAATAATGGTGTTGATACATTGATAACAATGCATACAAGTATAAAACATTATTTGATTAAGGGCACACCTAAATGCGACCAGGTGTATTATATACCTGGAACAAGAAACCCCATTAATGAATTGATGTGAACACGAGCTTTACCTGTGTAGCCGCAGCCTGTCCGAGGTGTAGAGGAGATACTCGGACACGTTTCGCCCTGTGATATCCACCAGGATGTCCCCCGTCACCACCTTCACCAGTGGGGGCCGGCCCCCCACCCCACTGGGGCAGGAGAAGCCCGTCCCCTGCATGGAGCAGATACAGCGCACCGGCTCCCGTATCGACAGGGGCAACGGGGGTGGAGACGTGGCGAGCTCTGAACAACCCACACACACGCAGGCATCAGCACACGATAAGATGCTAAAACGGCCCCTCGCTCATCCATGCAAAAGCATTTATAAGAAGCCGCAGTGTGGTAGAAACATCGCGTTGATCAGCGGACTCAGGTCAACACAAAGGGAAGGTGGTGGGAGCTCACCGTGGACGGTGGTGGGAGGGGTGGACGTGTAGTTCCACAGCCCGTCCTCGAATCGAGCGTCCGGATCGTCGGAGGGGGCGGGCGAGGGCGGAGGCGGTACAAAGTTGGAGAGGGGCACGCCCTGGGTGAAGGAGTCCAGGCACATGGAGTCAAAGTAGCGCGCCGCCAGGGTCTTGGAGTTGTTGGCGCTGGGGTTGAGGGTCTGGGCCAGCTGGTCCAGGGTGCTGTTGAAGGGCGTTTTGAGGACACAGGTGGCGCCCACGCCCGAAGGCAACCGGAGCGTATTGACTATCTTCTGGGGACTGGCGTCTGGGGACAGCTTACTCCTGAGGGAGTGACAACAGACGAACGCCGCAGGAAGAGACACTACTTTGATCGTGGATGGGTGTATACTGTAACGTTTTGCTTACAAATAATACTTACCATTCAAATTATCTGTTTTAATTTTGTGCTTTTGCTACAAAATATACCATATACAATTGTAGCAAATAAAACATGTTATGATAAAAGACACATTTTAGCAGTATTTTACACAACTGTAGAAATAGACTGTGGATCCTTGGAGAAACCGACCTGCTTTGGGGCCGGTCTTCATTGGCGTATGGAATAAAGTTTCCCCGAGGCTGGGTGTAATTGTGGTACTGGGAAGGAGAAAGGATGAGTGGTGGCAGATCTCCTGAAAACAACACATAAAAGCCCATCATGTCGGACACCCCTTTTAACGGACACTTCACTGGCCTTGGTGGCTTTCCTTTTTCCTCACCTATCTCGGGTACGGAGAGAGCCACGGTCATGGCCACACACACAAAGAAGGCCGGCAGCAGGATCTGAGAGAACATGCCCTTGGTGTTCCTCTTGGCGCAGTGGAACCTCTTGACGATGAGCCCGTGGAACTGACGCAGGCGCAGCCACCAGCCCTCCAACTTGAAACTGCCCTGTCCCTCCAACACCACCGGCTCTGGGGACGAGGGGTTCTCTGCATCTGCATGGGAGGGGGGGGGGGGGGTTGGTCAATGTCCAGTATGAATCAAATTCTCTATCTCCCACCACCCCACGAACACACACACACACACACACACACACACACACACACACATAAAGTTTAGTTTGGCAATAATTAATTATAACAACTTTGGGCAACGGTTACCCCTCAGGCTGGCTGAGTCGGGCTCCTGGCCACTGTCGAACAGAGGGCAGTAGTCTCCGTAGAAGTCGGTGTACAGCCCGCCCTCGTCTCCCCGCACCGAGCCCAGGGAGGAGGAGGAGGACCTCAGGGAGGACTGGCTCTGGCTCAGCCTGGAGCTCATCACCAGGTTACTCAGCTCCACCTCCGGCCTGCCGCCCCCACCCGGGGGTGCGGCTTGGCCATGCGGAGCCCCGATCACCCCCAGGGACCCTACCACCGATGTAGGCTTCCCCACAGAGCTTCCCCCCGGGGAGTCTTTCATATCTGTGGCAGGAGACCGAAGGATTAGCATTTTGCCAAAACGCTACAATCCATAAACGCCCTGATGGCAGCAGTTTTCTTACGCTAGACAGGCAGACATTGTATGTTCAGCAATAAATCTGGAAGTGTCTCGACTAATAGCAATCATTTATGGGCCCCCTCTAAAAAGTTCCATTGATTAGCTGGGCAGCGGGCCAAGACAGCCAGCCCCGGGGCGGACTCACCAGCGTCGCTGTTCTCCAGGGACTGGTCCTCCTCAGACACCTTGAGGAAGACCTCCTCCAGAGTGGTGTCCATCACACCGAAGCTGGTGAGGGCCAGGCTGGCCAAGCTCTGCTCCAGGGCCTGTAGGGGTCACAACGGGAGAGGAGGGTTGTGTAGGTTCAACAGTGGCGCTGACTCTACACTCAAAAAGTTATATTGTTAAATAATAAATAATGAATAAGATTGTTATTTTTTTTTCATTTGTGTTAGTGTGTTCTATTGAACATCAGAACAGGGTATTGACTGTTTTCAGAGTCTTGTGTACCGGCCCGTAAACCCATCGATGCGTACCTGGAAGAGCCTCTCGAAGCAGCCCTTCTTGACGGCCTCCGAGGGCAGCACGTAGGACAGCTCCGTATTGGAGTCGGACACCAGGAGACAGGAGGCCACAAACTGGCGGATGAACTGGGTGACTCGCGCCTCGGAGCAGGGGGACAGGGAGGAGGAAGGCGAGTGAGAGGGGGGAGGCTGGGTCTGGCTGCCCTGGTCTGGAGGGGCAGAGGAACACATGATGGATGGAGGGTGGGAGGAGAGCACAACCAGAAAGAGCAGAAGAAATGAGAATGGGGAGTTAGAGACTCCCGTCCGGGAGGGAGAGTACAGCAGCAATGCCTGCTCTGAGACAAAGAGAAATCGAGGCCTGTTTTTTCAAACAATTCATCATCTTCAGGATGAAAACATAAACATTTTGGGAGGGAGGCGTTATTGATAAGGCACTAAAAGGTGGCAACAAAGTGCCTTCTAAAATACTGCCAAACACACACACACACACACACACACACACACGCACGCCAGCACGCACACATACACCCACGCACGTACATGCACACACACACACCTCTGCCTTCACTCTGCTTTTTGACCAGCGTCAGTTTGTATCCGTCTCCGTAGGTGCTCTTGAGGAAGAGGGGCGAGCCGCAGCACTTGAGCTTTCCGTGGGAGATGATGGCGATGCGGTCCCCCAGCAGGTCGGCCTCGTCCATGTGGTGGGTGGACAGTAGAATGGTGCGACCTGGGAGCACATGGGGAGCGTTATGTAACGGCCGCGAGCGGGCGGAGAGCCGCTTTCCCCCGGGCCCGCAAGGAGAGTCTGCTTCCAAACTCAAACCGTTCGTGTCGAGCCAAAATCGAAGAAGAGCCCCGCTCAAAAACACGACCCATTTATAAACCCAGTGATTTTATCAGTGTGGGAATGAGCTACGAACAAGCTCCGTCTCTAACCCTGCGAGTACTGATGGCGCCGCCCGGCCCTCACCCTGTTTGTACTTGAGGATGAGGTCCCAGATGGCCCGCCGGGCGTAGGGGTCCACTCCCGCCGTGGGCTCGTCCAGGATCACGGCCCTGGAGCCGCCCACGAAGGCGATGGCCACCGACAGCTTCCTCTTCATCCCGCCGGACAGCGTCTGCACCAGGCTGTGGCGCTTGTTGGACAGCTCCAGGTCCTCAATCATCCTGGATCAGACAAACGGACACACACACACAAGCACGGGTTAAGAGGGCGGAGACGGCAGTACGCGTCAAGGATGGCTGTGAAAGGTTTCCACCATATTTCCGCGGCACGGTGCCCGTAGGTGGGCCAGCTGCACCCACTTGTCCATCTCCTTGCGTATGTCCTCCTCCGCCATGCCCTTGAGTCTGGAGTAGAACCACAGGTGCTCCTCCACGCTGAGCTTGTCGAACAGCACGTTGTGCTGCGGACACATGCCCAGGTTCTGGCGAATCAGCTCCATCTCCGTGCGGATGTCGTGGCCATATATGGTGGCCGAGCCGGAGGTGGGCGGGAACAGGCCGGTGAGGATCGACCTGATAGGCCAGGGAAAGACCATAAGACGTAACCCATTGTAGTAGGAAAAATAAACTTCACTGCTGAGCCAAATGTTCTTTATGGATTCACATTGTGCCAATACAAGGCAGACGACGCTCACGATAACATAAAGTTGTCCTCATACAACGAGGATCCACAGGTAAGTTCTCCACGATGACATGGCTACCGGGACACACATGGATGCATACACACTGGGCCCCCTCACATTGTGGTGGTCTTGCCAGCGCCGTTGTGTCCCAGGAAGGACACCACCTGGTTCTCGTGGAGGTTCAGGCTCAGCTTGTTGAGGGCCAGCTTGCTGCCCGTCTTGTAGACCTTGGTCAGCTTGTCAATGCACACCACCAGGGGAAGGTGGCTGGGCTCCTCCTCGATGCCACGCATCTCATCTGGAGGAGAAAGAGAGGGGGGGAGGGGAGGCCTTGAGACACAGAACACATCATCCTCAATAATAACCTCACAGACACATCTGTAGGATCTAAAGTCCCTCTGGGCGGTGCCAATGAAACGGCGTACACTTAAACGCACACTATCAACAGCCTTCAAACTGACCTTGCGAAGACTAAAAAACCAGCGCCGAAAAGAACTGGGGTGTCTAGGAGTAGGTCAGAGTCTCCCGCAGTGAGGTTATTTATATCTCACCAGAGTGCCGGTGCTCCATGGCGCACGCCTGGTCCTCCTCCATCACACTGAGCCTGGCGGCGCCGCCCCCGCACCACGGCCAGTCCCACGTCTCCACACGCCCACTGCCCAGCCAATAGGACTTCTGCAGGGGGAAGTACCAGGGGCGGGGCAGGCCGTACATGCCTGTGGGCGAGCAGAGACAAAGGGAAGACCGTGACTTGAGAGAGAAAAGCCCGCACGCACGAATGTAGCCGCGGAGAAGACCTTGAAGTCTTGACGGAGGCAAAATCATAACATCAAAGAGAAGCGCCCAGCACGAATAAAACCAGCACCAGGCAAGACCTTGAAGTCTGGCTCACCCGGGTGAACAGCCTCGATGTACCAGGTGAGGACTCCATACACGCTGGCGTCGATGATGAGCATCATCATGGACAGGCCCAGGTTGAAGTCGTCGCCCTCCACGGGGGACTGGTTGATGGTGCGCCACTGGATGCCCACGCCGGCCACCTCGTACAGAGCAAAGTACTTGGAGCCCAGGCCAAAGGCAGTGGTGGACATAAGAGACTGGAGAGAGGGAAAGGCATATAGACTAGTTACAGCCAAAGTAGCTGATGCAAAAACACTTAACCCTTTACAGTCGCCATCATAGAACATCAGTGCAGTATGTTGCTTCTATCCGAACTACAAAAATGGGTTGCTCCTTGTGTTGTGCAATAGTCGAGTGGGAGGGAGGCTTACGGCAATGCACTTCTCAAAGGCCGTGATCTTGTCGTGGGCCACCTCCTCCCTGATGGCCACGTACATGTAGGGCACGTAGCTGAGGAAGTAGATGATGCCCCCGCAGGCGGACGCCAGCTTGGCTTTGGAGTAGATCACGGACACCAGGAAACTGTCCAGGAAAACGCACAGGAAATCGATTACCAGACGCGCTTGGCCGAATGATTGCACATAGGCCAAATCCTAAGCTACTTTACGAATGAATCTGAATGTATACAACGTTTATCGCAGCAAAAGCCAAATCCTTAGCTTTTGTTCAACAATGAGCAATGCAAATCGGTCGTTTTCCCTTCAGGCACGCTCGCCACTCTCCTCCCTCACCAGAACATGATTGTGGCGATGGCGTAGATGGTCAGGAACAGCCAGATGATGAAGGGGTCGCTGTGGAGGAGCACCCGGCCGTACTTCAGGATGGCGGTCAGCGCGGTCACCGAGATGGAGAGCTGGACAAAGCCGGTGATGAACCAGGCCACCCAGTGGACCACGTTGTTCAGGCCCATCATCTTCATCACCTAAGGGGAGGGCAACAGCTCGTTGCTTACAAGCTACTCCTTGTGGAACAAACGGGACCATCCATTGCCCGTTCTTTTAACTTTGAATTAATCGTTGACTCAGTGGTCTGTGCTTGTAGGCTATCATGCCAGGAACAATTCTACTCGACAAGTGGTGTAAAACACAATAAAAAGTTTGAAAGAGATAAATCCCGCAAACAAATATGACTTTTGCCTGCAGATGGCACACAAGAGTTATGCCTGAGGGATGAGTGACATCATCTTGCAACAGGTTTTCTATGAGGACATCGTTAACAGGCTAGGGAAACAATAGGCAAACAAAACCTTCTCTCTACATTCAGACACAGAGGCGGGTAGGCCGTACGCAGTGCATGGAGACAGCGGCTCAACAGGTCTTTCTTTAAGCCACATGACAAGACAGGCGGACAGACCTCTTTGAGGCGGTGCTCCTTCTCGGCCACGATGTGCTGAATCATCATGGCCACAGAGTAGACCCAGGAGATCACCATGCACAGAGGCATCATGTGCTCGATCACAAACAGGAAGCTGAGGAGTGGGCCAATCAGAGAGGGGGGTCACCACAACCGGAGTAGCACTGGGACGAACCAACTGGAGAAGAAGAATAGGGGGGAGGCTTTCTTACTCGTCTCTGGTGTAGCAGGGGTAGGGGAACATCTGGACGTAGTTCCCCGGCTCGACCACGTCGTGGCCCACAAACGTGTTGATGATGGCGCGTTCCATCATGTCTGAAAGGTGAGACGTGCATAATTGAAATGTGATAAGCGAGGGAGAATTGATGGCGCTCTCTAAATAAATTGAAAAACAAATCCATTCCGTTCCAACTACCTCGCTGACGAACGAGACAGTCAAACAAAGTGGGGTGAGTACCAGCGTGCAATATCAAACGCGGATTAAACCGACGCCATTGTCTCTATGAGTCCTGGCTGCCCCTCAATAGACCCTTCAGTCTGCCCTCTCACTTCGAATTTGGCTGAACTTGGTAGCAGCCAAGTCACTTTTCATTGCTCTTCCTGCTCTTTAAATAAAATATGACTCATGGTGGGAATCTGCTTTATGGGCACCTTACATTGGCACCCAGCGCATGTGTGCCTACCTCAAGATCCCCACAGTAAGCACTTTACCAGAAGGGAACTTTCGCTTTAACAAACTCAACAAAAGAAACTGGGCAAAACTACTTCACCTTGCCTGGACCCCGGCCTATGGTTTAATTTCATTGTTCGGTGAAACAAGAGGGCAAGGGGGAGATATTTTTCGGAGCTTCTTTTGTCCCCCCCCCCCCCTCTATCATTTCATTTGCAAGACGTGCTAACGCAGGTGCGTTCCTGTCACTCACCCTGTATCCAGACAAAGCCGTAGAGGAAGTAGAATTTCCCGCCCGTGTTGGGTCCGGGGCGCCAGTAGGCCCGGCGGATCTCGTTGGTCTTCTCCGTGAAGCTTGAGTTCTGACGGATCTTGTAGAGAACGTGGGGAGGCAGGGATCCATCTCTGTTGGTCTGGAAGATGACACCTCAAAGGGGAAAGGGACAGCCAGGGCGCTTATCGCCGCGGTACGGCTTAATTAACCCTCATAATCATCAGTGCTGTTAGAAATACGATTGGCTCCAGCGCGATGCTGCGAGGCCATGCTTCACACATTTAGCACAAGTGGTCCCTGCAGAACTATCTCCGCCACAGCAACGTTAACAATTTGCTGCAGCCCATTATGCAATGCATGTTCATTTAAAAAGGTAATATACTGTGGCCACCGTGGTTAGCAGTGAATGGAAGCCAGCCTCACACCTCCTTGCCAAGCTACTCACTGGCAAAGACAGAGACGTTGTCCTGGTAGGCTTGGTTCAGTGTGTAGTTCACGATGCTGTCCTCGTCAGGGAAGCCCTTGAAGATGTCAACACTGACCTGGATGCATGGGGACAAGACAGTCTCGTGTCACACTCCTCTGAAGTAGGCACACCGTCATTTAGTTCGAGCCCGTACGGAGTCGGGGAACTCGTATTACTGCCCACTCGCCATCTCTGGTCGGGGATTGATAAGCTTATGTTTCAGCCTTCTTCCTGTCCGAGTCTCAGTGAGCGTGCCCGCGTCGACAACTGTCTGTCTGCCATGGCCGCCAAAAGGGGCTGAAATAATCCCGCTGACCTTGAACAACGGCCCCATACTGGGGGGTGGCTACCGCCTCACCACGGACAGAGGGGGAGGCGGTCTACACGCGTCTGGCGGCGGACACGGGCTGCCGCCGGCGCTGCCCACTGACCTTGGACATGAAGTGCGTCCAGCCGCAGGCGGCGTTGTCGATGGTGTCCAGCTGCTCCAGCAGGGTGGAGGTGTTGGGCAGGGTGTAGTTGGCCTCCAGGAGGACCTGCATCAGCTCTCTCTCCGTGCCGTTCAGGAGCTCCGGGTGGCGGCGCAGCTCCGACGACAGCTGGCGGGGGAGCACGTGGGTGGGTGGTGGTGAGGGGGGTAACATTCATGAAGGAAAACCAGCCTAAGGTGCCTGAAATAACGCGTCTCTTCATTTAAGTTCTGCAACCGCGAGTAAGCGCTGCTGAAAAATTTCCATTGTATTTTGTTTGAATAATGTACAAAGGCTACTGCAGTATGGGACTAAGGGGAAGCTTGGTGTGGGGTGCGGCGTGGTGTCACCTGCCGCAGCCAGGCCAGGTGGCTGTGCGCTTTCCCGTCCTCCAGGTAGCCACGGAGCTGGGCGGAGATGTTGAGCCACACCCGAGCGTAGTGGCTGACGTTCCCCACGAACGCAAACGTCTCGTTGGCCTGAGGGAAAGAACATCGTGAGCCGTCTCTTCTTGGGGGGGGGGGGGGGGGGGGGGGGGGGGGGGGGGGGGGGGGGGGGGGGGGGGGGGGGGGGGGGGGGGGGGGGGGGGGGGGG
>JAVQJS010058769.1:0-10448 GCA_036024795.1 Galaxias rostratus | reverse complement strand
CCCCCCCCCCCCCCCCCCGCCCCCCCCCAGGCCTGCGGACCTGGACAATGGTGTAGATAGCAGTGCACACAAAAAGTTGGTAACCCAGCATACAGTTTTCCCTGAACACTTACAATCTTTTTGGCCTTAAATGAGCAACTATTTAATTATAATTATACCATGGACAAGAAGAACTAACCAGCACACATTTCAAGGGGGTGACAATGATAAGTGGCACATACTGTAGGCTGCCACATTCGTATAATGCATTCGAGCGTGTTTGGTAAAATGTGTGCAGTTTAACAGGCCAATTATCAAACTATATCAGTAAGCTGTAGCCATGAATTACAATGGCATATGTTCACCAATTATTAAGTGACTGTTATGATTAGTGATACAATTCACAAGTTCAGTCTTTCGTATAATTTTCCTTAAAAGTCAATGGACCAATGTCGTTCTGATAAGAAATTGGAATGAAGTGGCCTATGTTTGACTGTTGCCTAGTTGATTTGCTCCGCTATTTTCTTTCTTTTTTATTTTTTAAAATCAAACAAGGATAAATAAGTTCTAAATCAAACGTATTTAGCACAGGCCTACATACATATTTCGAAGTAGGTTACTGAATCGCTAAACACATAGTTAAGACTGCATCCCTCAGATTACTATAAGTCTTAGCCTATATCAATTATTCACTAACTTTGGCATCAAGGTGTTGGGGTTTAAGACAGTCTTGTCCAGTTTTAATCGTTACTTAATATTTACGGCATTTTTGACTTCATGTGTAGGAGCATATACGTTTGTTGAAACGAAGTCAGTTAAATTTGACATTTTAATGAAATGTCGTTTTGATGTGCTATTATATGCTCACCTGCACATTAATAAGCCGATAAACCATTTACAAATATGGAGAAAAAAATATTATAACGTGTAAGAAAACTTTTTCTCTGATTTTGGAGTAAAATCACATGGCCGTTTAATGGTGATGATCCGGTCTCTCACTAACACCCTCTCGCATGGTACTTGTTACGTCTGTAAGTCTCACTGAGAAAGGCTTAGACTTACAGTAATAAACAAGTTTGACACCTCAATGTCTAGTTCAAGGGAAAGCATGCAAACTAGAAGCACACGGGTAGTGTGTGGCATGGGTGCACTTTAGCTAGTTGTTGCCCTTTTGGTCTGGCGATGCCCAAACAAATTGCATGGCGCGACGTGTCCTTGCCCTCGCGAAAGTCCCTTGTATTACAACTTTTTTTCTGGTTATTGATGCAATGACAATTTCCGTGGACTGGGCATCTCATTTTAGGACGTAAATCCCATATTTTCCAACTCCGACACCCTAAGGGTCCCAAGGGAAGGTCACATTAGGCCTTGTGTAACTTGATATTCGCAGCCTGCTCAGCTTTGTTGCAGTTCGCAGTCCCCCCTCTGGTGCTATACGTCACATCCAGCTGTGAGGGCTCATTCGGTTGTGAGAGCGCAGCTGTCAAAAGCTCCCCCTTAACCTTGCCAGTCATTTTTTCTCTGTTCTATTGGCTATACAGCTCTATATTGAAAACATGCATCTCGGTGTAAAAATTATATAAAATACAATTTTTTTTTTTTAAATGCCTTGATCCAGCCAGCAACATTAATTACTACACCTACATTACATTTAGGTTAATGTGTAAGTCTTGCTGTATGTCTCTGCCTTTGCTAAGCGCAGGTGCATAAGTACTGTGCATTTGGTTGCAATATCTTAGTATCATGTAAGTCAATTTACCATCAACAAAAGCTGAATTAGCCCACTTCATGTTTGTGGATTATTATAATGGCAAGTAAGCTAATACAGGGTGGGCTAGATGAATGTCTGTAGACAATAGGGTCTCACTGGTGTGTCTGTCTCATTTCCATGCTTATACCGTCAGCAGTGTCAGGGTGCCCGATGTACCATTCATGCCACATTTCTCACAAGCGTGCCATTGTCCGAGCAGCTAAACAGATACCTTTTCTAAAGGCCCCTTAGTTGGTGCTTGCATTTCGATCTTGCTTAAATTTGTATTCTGACATTTTGACACAGCTAAAGGCATGGTTGTTGTGGGAGGACTAAACCTATACACATACACACACATACACACACACACACACACACAGACCTTTTTCGGGCTAGGCTCTCTAGCACTGCTACGGTGGTCCTTCAGAACGCCTTTGGTATGATTACCACTCTCGCTCACATCAGTGCTGACCTGAATGCCTTTCATATCTGCTCTGCCATGTCTTATGCACCCACTCCTCCTCTACCTCCCTCCCTCCTTCTCTTCTACCTCCCTCCCTCCCTTCTCCCCACACCCCCTCAGTAAACACCCCCTGAGGGCAGAACAAAGAAAAGGAGCTCCTCTCCTCATTCTTAATCACAATTCAGGCCTTTCACTGCCGCCAGGCCGCTCTCGCATTCAGCATCCCAAAGCCCGAGATGAAAAGAGCTCAGAAAAATGGAAAGCAGACTGAGAGATAGAGAGAAAGAGTGAGAGAGAAGGGGGAAGAGAAAAAAGAGTGATTATGGAAAAGAGGGACAGAAGGTGGTGGGTAGTGAGCGACATAACTTAGGTGTCTGCGGCTGTTTGTCATGCCTCCCCTGGTTACGTGCCCTATATAGCCTCCCACTCCGCCCAAGGGCTGGGCTCCACTGATGGACAGATAGGGTTACGGGATGCCATTCCTGGACTATTCACAGCTGAATAACAGGGGAGGGGGGGGAGAGAGACGGGGTGGGAGTGGGTGAGGGATAGTGCAAGTGGGAGATGGGGAGAAAGGTGAGTCCGGTTAAAGTAAAACTGTTCAGACCAAAAAAAGTTTGTAAGGAAGAGATGGTGGGCGAACACAATGTAAACTGCCTTTGTGAGTGTGTGTGTTTGTGTGTGTGTGTGAGGGATCGAGAAAAAGAGAAAGTGAAAAAGATTGGGATGAGGTATGGTAGGTAAAGAAATGAGCAGCACGATTTGTCGCAAGCAAAGAGAACGAGAAATGAAGAGGGGTCAAGGTAGGGGAAGAGGAAGGCATAAGATGTGTGGAAGAAAGAAAGTCAGTGAGAGGGAGCGAGAAGAAGGAAAGGATACACAGGGAGGGAAGGAAGGAATGCAACAGATTGTTTTATGGGCCTAAAATAAATTTTGCGAGTGCTTGAGACTTTTTAGATTCCATTTTAATAAGCGCGACAGAGTTTCAGAGCAGGTGTGATTTGTTTGTGCTTTTGTTTCTCGGGTCTGCTGGTCACAACCACATATATATATATATATATATATATATATATATATATATTAAACAAACACTCTGTCCCTCATTACCATTCACATCTTTTAAAAGAAACAGCTTCTAGAACGCAAAGGTTTTTCAATGAAGAAGCCAGGAACTGTAAATCTGAGCTTTAAAGGCCTACACACCTTCAGCTTGCCGATGAATTCACCCAGAGGGCCCAATACCCAGGGGCCCCTGCTCTGTCTAGCCTGACACTGGGCATTGTGCTTGGCCTCTTCTCTTTTCTCCTCCTGCTTAATAGGTCAGGAATCACAAATGCACAACATCTACACAGTCAGACAAAAAAAGAGAAAGAGGGTAGGGGAGGGTTGCCGCAACTTTAAAATGCACCGTGTGATATGAATTCCTAATTTTTTGTTTCCTTCCCACCCCCAGAATTCTTTTTCTTTTTTTTTTGTTAAAGAAAAGAAGATTATCTTCATTCACCTTCATTCCCCCCAAAAGCCCCCCCTCTCTTTCCCAACCCAAGCTGTGCAGGATTTAGGCAGATTTACTTCACCAAACACCTTTGGACATTGGGGAGGAGACAGGCCGGCTTTGAAAGAAGGGTGCCTTTGTTCAAAGAGGTGCAGGAGAGATAATGCTTCACCAGGCAGGCACATTATATTAACCACAGCGCAGGTGGCCCAAGGAGGGGAGCCTAGTTAAGTCTCTATATGGCAGCCCCCCCTTCAACTCCGTCTCCTCCTCCTCCTCCTCCTGACAAACAGAGCAGGACTTGCTGTGTCGTGTTGGTCAACTCTTTCAGACGTGGCCCCGATGATTCACTAACGTACAGTACAGCAACAAAACATCCTCAACAATGAAGGGCACACGCTTACTGGACCAAAGGCATGGAGCACACACTTAATCAAAAGTATTCGTTTTACTTCACTTCCAAATGACTGCTTTCTGTTTTCCATTTTGTACTTATGAAATGACTGGATGTCCTATTTGTCTAGCAATGTAAAGCTATAGATTTATTGAGGAGTGGGCCTACCCTCCCTCCTCCCTCTAAGCCCTGGTGCACTAAGCCATAACAACACTCCCCCCACCTCTCTACTTGCCTGCACTACCACTACAGCTTTATCCTGCTTGCCTGGCTGCCCGTCCTCTTAACATCTGTCACCACTGAGGGGGACAGGAGAGAATGCCACCGGGGGCGCAGTTACTCTCGCGTCACCGGTGACTAATAGGAACAGGCCATGTACATATTAGTGTGTCTGCTGCCCACCCCCCACTCCTATTCTTTACAGTACGGCTTTGAGACTGGGCCTGCAGATGCTGAAATGTCTTCAGTCTCCCAAACAAAGCTCATCACTGTGTCACAAAGACAAAAGTCTTTGGAGCATAGAGAGCCCACTTTGACAGCTTCAAAGCACCTACGCCTCCCATGCAGCTAGAGACTGGAATGGTATAGATAGAGAGAAAGAGAGTGTTGCCACAGTCGGCAGGGCGGTCCTGGCAAACTTTAAATGAATCAAGCAAAGCCCAACAACCAGTCATTTTGCTAGTTATTTGTGTTCCTGCCTTTGTTTGTGCATTTCAAGGTGACTGGAATGGGTTATTGTATTTTATCCCTCTCCCCACTATGTCACCATGTGCAGATTTTCTTCATGAGTGAATATGTTGTACCCCCGTGACATTTTGTGGCGCCACATCGCCTTTAGCCTAAACAGCCAGGATTTACCAAGGTCAATAATGAGGTATGTCACTGCAGGCTACAGAAACAACAGTCGCGGTGATAATGAATGGGAATAAGGTTGAGCGCAACTATCAGGGACAGGCGTGGGGGGAGGGGTCTTGTAAAACAACAATCTGACAACCTTGCTGACAGCCTCACTGTAGTACCATGATGTGAGCTTTCTTATGGAGTTGATCTTCAGAGTTTAAAAAGCAACTGCAAAATTATTTCAATGTGTTGGGTACAATGTGCTTTCCTGACTCGGTCTGGTCTGACTTGCTGCCTATTTGACCATTGATCAATGTGGAGAGGGTGAATGGGGGGGGGGGGGGGGTCATGCACATAGAGAGGCATAAGGTGGACAAGGCATGTGTTTTAATTGAACAGACCGACATTTACGCAGACACACACACACACACACACACAGACACACACACACTCACACATGTGCGCATGCAAACACATTGACACACACACATGTTCATGTCTCTCAACATAGATATGGCAGTTTGATTGGTGCAGCACCCCCGGCAAGGTCAAAAGCACATGGAACAATCAATAACGGATCGGTGGATTAAGGTGTCATGACATCTGTGGGTCCAGACCTCGTCCGTATGGGTTAGTGCCTCCCACTGTTCGTTTGGCCTAGGTCATGTCTATGGTCCTGGACGCAAAGCCAGGGACTGTGGACTCGACGGTTCACCTTAGCCGGGGAGGTTTAACAACAGTTAATCCCTATGGGAAAGGCCTACACTGCCACCAGCTTGTTATTGCCTATTCTATCCTGGGCCTGTTTGTAGCGATAGGGATCTATCCGTCAGATGTAGAATTAATAGAAATAGATTGACTTTGTAGATTAAATTGCTGCCTTCAAGCTTCCTTTGTTAACCACCCATCTAAATGATGAACTACGACTTTGATGTACGGTAGTTAATATACTTCTAATTTGTTTCCTAAACATTCCGTCAACATTGAACATGAAATGAAAGAGCACAAAACTGAAATCTGACAAAACGCTGATGAAATAATGGGTTTGGTGAATGTTGTTTGAACATGTTACACCGGTTGCAACTGTTTAACCAGTGTAGTAATGAGTAGGCATCCGTTGATTGAAAGTATAGGTTGATTGAGTTGTGGCTGCGAGCGGGTGACGAGGCACATGGGCAGATGTGCTGCTCTAATAGGCTGTGACTGGGGCCCGGCTTGTCGGAGCCGGCGCCGTTCCCGGCGCTGTCACAACCAAATGTCATCCAGACACCTCCCCAGGTAACGAACAGGGTGAGGGGATTAGTCATGATGGCAGCATCCTACTCCCCCCAACCCCCCCACCCCCTTACCCCTCCATGACAGCTCCTCTGTCACCATCGGCCCCCACACACCCCAAGCTCGCTGTCTCCCTGTCTGCTCCTCCGTCTCTCGTTTCTCTCCTGCTTTGGGAGACATCCTTTGTTCACAGGAGGAGCACTCTAGCGGTTCCCCCTGTACCAATTGCCTGTCCTACCATTTGGCCTGCGTAATTCTCCTAAGGGTAGATCAGCAGGGTTCCAAGTCAGGGATGAAAGGACACAACTTCCTGGTCACAGATCTAGCAATTAAAGTAATGAGGATGTGCAGAGCTCATGGAGTCCTGAGCCAAGAGCCTGTGCCGGTGCTGACTGCAGACTTCCGAAGGCCGATATTGAGAGCTCTACAACCCGAGGCGAGGCCGCCTGCCTGCGTCTTATCAGAGGGGGATGTCCTGTTCCTACATTCCACAGCTAAACGGTCCCCTTCCCAGTGTTAGTCCTACCACTCAGGGCTATAGGAACTGACATTCCTGTCAAAGCGGACCCATGGAGTTTTATTTGAAGGAAATGCGAGCACTTTTTTTTCACCTCTGCTGAGGCGCTGGCCTGCAGTATGGTGCGGAACAGGACCTTGATAGGTGATTTTTCTAAACGAGAAGAGGCGTGGGTTCCGCGTGAGAATCGAGCGGCCCACACGGCTAAAGTGCTTCAACTCAAACGTCGACTTTTAATGAGCGCCTTACTGGTGTGACTCCGGCTCCGATCACTGGGGTGGTGTGCACAGAGTAGAGTTAGCACGGCAGTGGGTGTGCCACCCATCCAGATGGCCTATCTTAGTAGTCAAATCACAGGGCATCTTAATGTAGCGTTTGGAGTTTTTACAGGGGGCTACACTCCTAATGACTTGCAGTGACTCTCATTTTACCATAAAGGAGTGCTCCTTTGCAATTAGAGCTAATGAAATATTCATAGGTGGCACCTTCTCAGCCGTCCCCACAAATGAGCGAGCCACGCTTAAAGCACCCCCCGTTTGTATTAGGGTGGCAGCCTGGCATGTTGGCAATTAGTGCTTACTCTGACAAGCCAGTGTAGTGTGGGGCGGAGATACACTGGGGTGGGGGGAGTATATTTGGAAGAGGGAGAGTGTTGCTTGTTGTTACACATGCAGAGCTCCTCCCCCTTAAGAGTCATATCTGTTTTGAACAAGATAAAGGCACAGAGGGACCGTTTTTTTTTATTTTACCATACAGCCGAAATGAGTAGCCAGAAAAAAATGTGTTCCATGATCTTAAACAGACAGGTGAACATGAAATACATCATGACATACATTTACCACGTGTATATCACGCATTATCTTGTATTCTGCTGCTATACTACTTCCTTATCTTTTTCTTCCGCTATTTGTAATTGTGAAGTTGTGACATTAAGCATCTGTTCAAACATTGTCGATCCCGAGATTAGGGATGAAACAATTGCAACAGCTAGACCTTACTTTTTTATCCTCTCTTTCTTCTTTTCTCTGTCCCTTTTACTCTCTCCCTCTCTATTTCCCTCTCCTTTGCTCTCGCTTTCTCTTTCACTTTCTCTTATTCTCTTTCAAATACACAGGTTTGAAAATGACAGCCTGGGTCTGATGGGGTTACGCCTGTCGACAGTCTTTATTGAGCTAAAACGGCGTGACGGCAGAGTTTTGTTAAGCCGGGAACAAAGGAAAGGAGGGAAGCTGGGATGACATTGTCTGCGTGGATAGAAGTGTTGTCACAGTTTGGGCCGGAGCAACCGAGCTCTCCTGTAGGATAACAGTGGTGATATTCATCACACCGCGGAACACTCCGCCGTTCCGTGTTACCCCTCGCCTTCTCAAAAGGATGTTTTGATGGGGAACTTTTCCGAACTTTTTCAGAATCTTTTGGAAAGTTAATCCTATGAGTTCTTGCTATCACTTGGCATGTTGTAAAACATTTTTGAGAACACGCATTTGTTCCGAGAACATTTTCCCGTCTGTAAGAAAAACCCAATCTGCTTTTTGTGTGGACCTATCAACCTTGAAATCTCTTCTCACAAAGTGACACGTCATAGGCCTTCCTTTTGGGTAAATCCCATATGCATTTCAATGATTTCTTTTCTCTCCCTCCAGATTTCCCTTTTAGTTCCCACGCGATGGTCCTTAATCAGTTGTGCACCTTTAGCAGAGGGGCCTGTGAGAAGTCTCGTGCATTGCCGCTGCATAGACCCAACCGTGTTTGCGGTGGGATTACCCGAGCAGGGGGTTATGGGTGGGGGGAGTCTGGGGTGGCTGGGTAAAGGTAGCCATGGGAAGGACCCCCTGATGGCGAAGAATGCCAGTCAGGTCAGGGAAGGAGAGTAAGGGCCGTGGAGGGAACACTCTGGGGATGGGGCAGGTGCTTTTGTGAATCCTGTCAGCCATCAAAGCTGTGGCAGAGCTGAAAAGGTTAGCCCAGAAACACCCTCCTCCCCCGCCCCCGCCTGCCTCACCCCCCCATATCCCCACCCACCCTTTGGCTGCATCGTGGCTCTGAGAAGGTGCTGCCGAGCCATCTCTTGCTTTTAGGTACATGTGTAAGTTCAGAATGGAAAAGGGTGGTCTCTTGGGAAAAAAAAAGATAATATGATTAAGTAATATTACAAGCTATACACTGAAATTAAAAGGAATCAAACAATAGTAATGATGGAAGTGGAGATTAAAGACAGTCAATGGGACTTGACTTAATTTCCTATGCAAGGTACATTCATCCGAACTATGTTAGACTCCGAATATATATTATGAAAGCACAAAACAAAAACACTAAGTAGTCTTTAACAACCGAGGCATATTTTGTTTTTCCAAACACTTTCCATCGGGTACTCCAACCTGTCTTGGTCGGAAGGGTTTTTTAGGCTAGAGACAAATTGTAGTGCCTTTCTCTTTGCTTCTTGGCCCTCAATGGGACTGTCCCCTGTACCTCATGTTTGAGTAAGAAGGGGGGCTTTGGGGAAAGAGGTACAGGTTGCGTCATGGGACCCGAGGTGTCCCCTTTTGTGCGGCCCGTCAAACGTGGTTAACATGCGGCCATTTATCTCCAAAGCCCCCTGGGTGCACAATGGTCTGGGTGAGCAGGGGCCAACAGTGGAGGGAGGAAGGGACAGGAAGGGGGGTGGGAGGGGGGGGGGCAGAAGCAGGGCTTAGTTGTGGTGGCGCTTCTATTCTCCCCCTCGTATTTGTCCCTCTCTGTCTCCTGGCTCCCTCCTCCTCCTCCTCCTCCTCCACCACCTCCTCCTCCCTCCTGTTTCTCCTCTCTTGGCTGCACACAAGCCCTCTGTCATTGTTTGGTTTCGTTATTTTCCCTCGGGGCACTCCTCAGTGTGCAGGTCAGGCGTTATCTGACAAGGTGCTTCAGAATGTCGGGAGCAACTGCTAGGCGGATCATACCTAGCCAAAGTGCTGTAGCTGAACAGGCCCCGGAGCAGTGGGGTGTAAACAATGAGGTGGCTCCGCCAACCCCTGCCCTGTCTCCTTTTATATGTCCCGTAAAGTGCTAATAGAAACTGTTGTACCTGACAATAAAACAAGACTTTTACAAGCAGCTCTCAAACTGTTAGCATTTGTATAAAGAAGTGATTAGATGCTAAAGGGAGCTGTAATATGTGCACCAATGCAAAGGATGAGAAATACTTTGTATGGGGACTGGCACTCGCCGTCGGTGTCTGATATATCAATTATATTTTGCCTCTCACACTTTACGTGCGTATGCAATTGATGATGAAATAGGTGGTTGGTTTTGTAACTAAACAAGCTTTTCAACATTTAGAATGTATTTCATTGTGCAGATGGAGACAGTGCACACATAGCACAGTTTTATGCTTGTATGTAGTGGGTATAATGTGGCAGATAAAACCCATGCTTTGATATTGCCTGCTCCAAATAAGCCCCTCAGCCTGCGAGCACCTGCCAACGGGGAGGTATGCATTCATCTCAGCCCTAACCGGATTATGTTGCTCTGTAATTGATTCATTTGCAGTGAGGGGAGGTGACAGTGCTTTGGAAATGAGAGTTTAGGTAACAGGCGCCCCAGAATTCAGCCGACTCCATGTGTCAATTTTATTACATCAGTCCAGATGAACTTGAAAGGCTGCCTTTGTGTTCACTCGTTGGCTGTTTGTGCCTTGCTCAAAGAAACCAAATTGAATAGAGGTCATTGATGTGTGGGGGGGGGGGGGGGGGGGGGGGG
>JAVQJS010058741.1:0-10299 GCA_036024795.1 Galaxias rostratus | reverse complement strand
TATGAACTTTTGGTCTACTTGGTATAAACTGGAATTAGTTGAACACCTTAAAGCCAACAAAACTTACCTTCTTTTGTAATTGTCCTCTTCCTCACTATTGAAAGATGTTTAGATAATTGTCACTTCTGATGTTTGAAAAGCTTGAATATTGACATAGTTTTAGCCTTCTCATTGTGGATCTTTATTTTAATTCTCTATACTTTAATGTATTTTTTGTGTGCCAGAAATCACTTAATTGATAATAGATTATGCACTCTCTTTTATTTCATTAATGTATTTAATCTTCTCTCTTCTCCTTTCTTTTGTTGTCATCTTATTGGAAAAGGTTAATATGACGGCACCATTTGGCAAGCCAGATCCAGGAAAATATTTGCAATTGTCTCGCCTTGTTTGAGAAACAACACCATGCACTTTTTTGGGTAAAACCTGTCCACCCTCCATCTACTTGCTATTGAGAGTCAGGACACAAACCGCTACACTGTGATGGATATGGACAGAACCTGTCTTGATATGGTGGAGCAAAGGCCTCTGTTGGCCGCCACACGTAGGAGGAACCACAACCAACGACTGAGAACAAAGCTGAGGCCTGTACGGATTCTAGTTTTTCTCCTGAGCCTGGTAGGCCTTAGCATGGTCTCCTTGTCTCTCAGTTCCTTGACCTGGACTTCGAAAGGCCTCAATGAGCAGCTACCTGCACAGCAGAGCCTCCAAAGATCAGGTACGGGCCTCCACAGGATTCCTCTTTCCATCCAGTACCAGATGGACCCCAACAATTCAGTCGACATGCCTGTGGCCATGCGCTCATCAGGGAACAGCAGTGCAAGCCAGGGGGACTACCCTACAGACTTGTTCAGCCTTGGGCAGAGGCGCCAGGGAGCCGTGCTGCTCCACATGTTTGGCATGCTATATATGTTCATTGCCTTGGCCATCGTGTGTGATGAGTTCTTTGTGCCTGCACTAACAGTCATAACCGAAAAGCTGGCTATCTCAGACGATGTGGCAGGTGCCACATTCATGGCAGCGGGAGGCTCAGCTCCTGAACTATTTACCTCTGTCATTGGCGTATTTATCTCACACAGTAATGTAGGCATCGGGACCATAGTAGGCTCGGCTGTATTTAACATCTTGTTTGTCATTGGGATGTGTGCCATATTCTCCAAAGAAATCCTCAACTTGACCTGGTGGCCGTTGTTTCGTGATGTATCCTTTTACATCCTGGATCTGATCCTGCTTATCATATTTTTCCTGGATAACATCATCTCTGTCTGGGAAAGCGTTACGTTGCTGTCAGGGTATGCTGCTTACGTGATCTTCATGAAGTTTAATAGCAATGTAGAGGGCTTTGTAAAGGGCTGCTTGAGCAAGAACCAAGTGGTGGAAGTGGAGGTCCAGCCCAAGGTGAGTCTGTCATTCTTGTTTTCGTTTTTAATTATCATACCCCTAGTTAAAATTATTACACATTTTAAATGTGTCTTGGGGATCAACAACAGTAATGCGTATTATTAGCATAAAAAGTCTATTTACAGCGAATCTGAATGCAATTCCTTGCGAGTTGTTAATATTGTAGTGTGCTCCAGCACAAAGTTTAGGGTTAACTTTATATTAATTACTCAAGGAAATAAGCATGTTTATTAAATCTCATCACTCAGATTTTTGCCAGTCAATCCAAAAAAACATGAAAATGTGCTACAAAAATAATGAACCATAACATTGTGATGTTACCAGGCAACAGATAGACGTTTCCTTTTATGGTCCTCTGCACATGCAACGCATACAAATGCATACATGCATGCAACTTCTATTTTGATCTAAAGCTGCTCACTGAATGGAAGATACCAACAATAGCCCATGTGTGCTCTCTTGTACACCATGCACTGAGTAAAAAGTACCATGTTTGAAGTCAAACACATTGATCTTGTTTCCTACTAAGGTATCAGCCTTTATCGATGTAATATTACCAAATTATGGGTCGGTTTAATTTGTTGCATTCAATCTTGCGTGCTTTACAGCTCTACAATGTAAACTGTAACTCATTACAGTTCTATTATTTATAGTTCATGGAATGTGATAACTGGGGCATCCCAGTAACATAACACTGGTTTTTGCTGTTTTGACCTTGCAGAACTATACAGTTTCTCTGTGAGGGTTTAATAGTGACAAAGTTAAATGCTCATGTCTTTTGGGGTGAAGATCAACAAATTGTATCTCCTCTTGACAAACTAATCCCTGGTTATTCAATGAATTGGTGGAATCCACATTTGAATGGCTAAGTAATTTGAGATTGACTTGCAAACCAACCGAACAATACCGGAACCATTATTTGTGCCTCCATTGCACCAATAATAAATAAATAATATGCATTCCTTTGCTTTGTAAAGACATTAGACATTAATTTGAATAACATCAAGAGCCTCTAATAACAAACAATATTTGGTTTTTATTTTCTAGCATAGTAGAGATTATCAGAATGGATTAATTGTACTTTGCGAAATGCGATCTAAATTAGTTTTGGCTAGATAGGATCGAAGAAAGCTATACTGTAAAGCTTTAACAACATTTGGATTTATTTATGTACACAAAGGATATTTATTCAATTTATATTTAGAAAAAGATGCTTATAGAAATTGTAGTTTACCTTTAGATTTGTAGAAAGAGAGGCAAAAATAATTACCCCATGCAAGGCTTAGAAATGATTCTATTGTAAAAGTTCAGTTTTTCTTATTTGTCGTAATGAAGTAGTTAGGTGACCAGTTTACCTGTTTATATGATGAAATCAGTGTTTTTACTCAATGCACATATTACAGCTAATTTGGCAATGGAACGCTAGCGTGAGTCCATTGGGGCCTAATTGTAAAGAATGTTCAAGGCCGTTGAGTGTAAGAGTAAAGCTTGAGTTTTTAGTTTTTTTTTAGATGCATCGTTTCTTGGAGAAATCTTTTCACAGGGGCCAAAACCTTTACAGAGTACTGTATAATCCATTCATCCATCCATCCTTTATCTGCCGCTTAACCGGATAGTGGGGGCAGCAGGCTCTGCAGCGTATTCCAACCGTCCCTATCCCTAGCAATGCTTTCTAGATCCTCCTGGCGGAAGTCCATCATAGAGGATACTTTAAAATGAACGAAACTTTAGGCCCTTTTCGACCATAGGAATGTTCCCCGGCAACAATGTGTTCCAGGCAAGGAACCAGGGACCAGGGTATAAATGAAGTTCCAAATGACCAAATAGCAGGAACTAATGCCAACCTCAGACTACATGATTTTAGTGATTCAACTGATTATATGCTCTCTGACAAGTATACCATTATTATTTTTTATAGTTACCGGCAAAAGCCCCAGCATATATATAGCAGCGCACTCTTGTGCAAGTCTGGACACAATTTGAGTCAGTCCCAGATGTGTCGCCGATGCCTTTTAACTCCCGACAGGATATCTAGCAGGGTGAATATCTAGTCGTTGAAGAGACCAAATTATGTATTGTGGACAACAGTGTTGTGACTGGCAGTGTTAATTTTGTCACCAAAACGTAGGATTGAAAGTATTCGTTGACAATCTTTTTTTCGTGACTAAATTGTAACAACAACGTAAATTAAACTAGAAAATGTATTTCCCTGAGCAAATGTGATGTGATTGCGTTTCCACCATCAGCAACCTGGGTTGCCAGTCCCTTAAAATAACCGCCGCAGCACTGAACTGAACACAAGTATAAACGCCAACTTGGGGCCAGTTGCAACAGCTAACTTCTTCCATTCTTCTTCACATAAACATTATTAACTATATGTTATATGCAGTTATTTTTAAATTGCATGGGTAATTAGAGGAAAGCCATAAGTTAACTGTGTGCAAGTTTGACTGGTCTATATGTCAATTAGTCTGCTCATTTGGTATCTGACATGCTGTCAACTTGCTTTTATCATATTTTGCAATTGAACGCATGTGCTAGCTAGAAATAATTATCAGTAATTTTTTTAGTCTCCAATTAATATGACACCTCACGCCACCATACCTAGCCATGTTAGACAGTAAGCTCCTAGCTAGCTCCTTGAAACATAGTGGGACGTAACAGTAAACAAACAGTGGTAAACGTTAATTGTGGTTAGATAGTATAATATTTAGTGATTGGATTACAATGGGGTGGCACGGTGTGGTTAGCACTGTTGCCTCACAGTAAGAAGGTCCTGGTTTTGATCCACACTTTTCTGTGTGGAGTTTGCATGTTCTCCCTGTGTTAGCGTGGGTTTCCTCCGGGTATCTGGTTTCCTCCCACAGTTCAAAAACATATAGGTTAATTGGTGACTCTAAATTGTTCATAGATGTTAATGTGTGTGTGTGTGTGTGTGTGTGTGTGTGTGTGTGTGTGTGTGTGTGTGTGTGTGTGTGTGTGTGTGTTGTATGTCTATGTGTTAGCCCTGCGACAGACTGGCGTTCTGTCCAGGGTGTACCCCTCATCTCGCCCGAAGTCGGTTGGGATACGCTCCAGCCCCCCGTGACCCTGCATAGGATAAGCGGTTCTGATAATGGATGGATGGATTACAATGCCTATTTGGTGGTTGTTTACACTTGTGTTCACTGCGGCACATTATTCGATTGCCCAGATGTGTTACTACAAAGATTACCTGATAACCGCAGTTATGTGAGGTAATTGGGTCACTCTAAGACACGAGAACGTAGTAGTGCTGCAGTGGCCTTCTTTGGGAGCTGGCCTCTGCACTGATCTCTGATTGCTGCAACACAATGACATTGACCCAAGTTTTGTCGCCTTAACTATGATCGCAGTTGTGATAATTTATTTACCATTAAAGACCATTTTGATGACTTGGACAGCTAATATTAGATAAAGTTAATATTAGATAGCCAAAGTGTAAGTAGCTAACTGAGCCTTGAAAACATCATCTATTAGTTTAGCAGGAAGCTATCATATGAAGCCTTATGATCATAGGTGAGGATAGTAACGTAGACCGACGGGTACATTGCGAGCTTTGCCATTCAGTTCGGCTCCATCTTCACTACGACGGTCCAGTACAACGCCCGCACGACTGCTGCCACTGCAGCAATCCGCCTGTCAAACTTTAGGCTCCATTTTACCCTCTCTCGTAAAGAAGACTCCCGAGATACTTGAACTGCCTCGCTTTGGGCAGCAACTCACTCCCAGCACAGAGAGAAAATTGCATGAAAATCACTTACAGAACCGGTGACAAGTGGAGTCCAACACCCACTTTAAAAGTGTCTGAATTTGTGCCGAGAATACAAACAATCTCACTCCGGTTATGGAAGGAGTGGATGGCTCTTAGCAACGGTCCCGGTACCCTACACTCTCCCACAGGACTCCCTGGGGGACACAGACATAGACCTTCTCCAAGTCCGCCATGAGGGGAATAATAATGATAATACATTTTATTTTACTTTCACTTTATTTATATTTTTTGCGCTTTTTTTACTCATTGATACTCAAAGCTCTTTACACAGATTGACTTCTGATTCAACTCGCTGCTGGATGCTATTTCGCAAGCAAGCAATCATGGAGGTAAATGAGGTTTTGTTCAAATCGCTGGAGTACTAGGAGGAACAGTCTGCTGCTTGGATTGCAGAGGCTGAGGCACAGTTTCCTTTAAAAAGGATTACTGTGGACGAAAACAAATACTATAATGTTGTTTCTGCTCTCTGCAGTTCCATCGCAACCAGAGTGGTGAACATGCTTGACGACCCTCCTGAGGCCAATAAGCACATGTCGTTTAAAAAATACTCGTTGGAGACGTTCGTTTTTGCCCAGCAAAAATATCTGGGGGACAGCAAGCCCTTGGAGAGGACGTATCACATGGATACTCTCTTGGGTAATCACAGGCCATGTTTCTTCTTACTGTGCGATTTTCCCAGCAGTTTCCAACAAATGTGCGGTCTGCTTTGGCCAACACACCCATCAAGGACTTGCGTGCTCTGGCTTTGGAGTCTGACAAGTTATTTTGTTGCTGGGCAGCAACATTGTGCAACAGCCCCCAATTTTTTATGCCAACCGAATGTTGGAGCCCCAGATGCCCCCCAGAATTTAAATTTAACAACGAGAAACGATACGCTTGCGCTGTTAAATAGAGATGGCATTGTATTTGATTTTCTTTCGTTCAGTTTCACTTTTCCCTTTTGGTTTCATTTTGCCAAGGCTATAGGCCCAATCTATAGGCCTACTTGTTCGTTTCTGAGTTTGCAGGTAGCTTATAGTTAGGGTGAAACACCATTATGGTTGATCCAAACACTTTAAAGATTGCAACAAAACATTACAGGCATTTACCTGGGTTTCTTGAAGCCTTTGAGAATTCAGCTAGAAGAAAAGGAGCTTCACAGCACCCCGTGAACAAACAACCAAAGCTGGTCTTTTTGCTGATGTTTGTTCGCTTCCATAACATATTTCACATTTCACGTTTCACGGTATCGGTTTTCTTGACATCCCTTATTGCTTACCATTTGGATGCCGAAATCTACAATAACAAAAAGTCTACATCCGGTTGATTGTAGATGACTGTTTTCGATAGATACAAGTTAAGGGTCATCAAGTGGTGATCTGTATGTCAACAGCATAACAATGGAAGTTGAGGTTGAATTTCTAATGATTTGACACTAAAGTGTAAAGATTTGACTGCTTGTGTCCGGCTGTGTCAGCTGAGATAATTGGTAACCTTAGTTTGTGTCGTATTTGTGCTTTGGTATATGTCAAAACCAGACTGAAGGGGCTGAGACAAATTACTGGCAGACAGAAATGGTTGTAGTTGAAAGAGAATGATGCAGTCAAGGGTTTTTCCATAAAGGTCTAAGTTAGAGATACGGCGGTAGTTTTTGAAAGACTAGGAGTGACAAAAGCAATTCTAACAATGGATGAAAGAGAGGGATATATTCAATAACTCAATTAGGTGAGAAAGAAAAGTAAGTAAGCCAGATATACGGAGGCCAGTGGGACATGGACTAGAAGAGTTAGATGCCTTGGTCAATTTTGAGACATGCAAGGAGTCAAACTAGTAAATTAGGAGAATTATCTGAAGTAGGTGTTATAAAATCACTCACACCAGAGGAGACTGGGGCTACACAACAAGGAGGTCCAGGGTTGTGTAATGCTGGATATTTGATCAAATAAACACTGAAGGAAGGAATTGGCAAGCTGGGTCGAGAAGGTACATATGGTGTTTTCTCACAGTGGAAAAGAGGATCAGAGAATTGGAATTTGGATCAATGATGGCAGAACAATAATATGAACATGCAGCCGTGAGTTAAACTCTGTAGGGATAAATGTGGTGATGAAGAGATTGAAAGCGGGCATTGAGTCCTGTCTTTGAACACAATTGCTCAAGGCAACAACCTCAAAGTTCTGAAGTGAACCAGGGGGAGAGGCTCACCTCTGAACAGTTGATGTTGAGATGTCTGCTGCTTGAGTGATGGTAACTCTTAGCTTTTTCTTGTTTGGACCCTCCGCTTTAGTTTTTGTCACTGCACTTAAAGATTGACAAAGACAGCCAAAGTTGATAAACATGTTCTACATTGACTTTCCCATACTAAAGACAGGCTGTATTTCATCTTGGCTCAATTGGGGTTTCTAGCCATATCGAATAAAGACATTTCATAAACTATTTCTGGTAAGGCACGCAATTGTGGTTCAACATTCCCACCCTCTAAATATCACCAGTTGTAAATGAAAAACAAATTCTCTAGATGAAATGTATACATAGAATTTTACTAGGCTAGTGATTTAAAAAATTTAAGCATAAGTGTTTGTATTAAAACAATTAAGATCATGAGGAACAAGTGTATAACCCCTCTTAAGAAAAGGTATGGTAAAGCAAAAATAATTATGACTGTAAATAGAAATGTGTTAATGTTTAACTTTTTTATTTGTATATTAGCTTTTCATTGCATAATGACTTGGTATTTAAATTGCAAACTTTGCAGAGTCTTTTGCAACATCAGTTAGATTTTGATATGCTGGTAATTTAGCTTAATGTAAGGCAACAATAAGGCGATTCTGTGCCCTTTTTTAACATGATCAAGATCCTGTGGTGATGGAAAGACTGGTCAAATGTTGAAGCCAGCTTGAAACTAGAAGCCTAATCAATGTTCTATTTTAAGAGCCCTGTTCGAATTAGCACATGAAACCACAATGAGAGCATTGCCTGAAGGGCACAGCAATTATTGTCTTATGGGTGTACAGAGGACACATAAGCAATCTGGTAGAGCTGAGTACCTGTTAGGTGGAAAGGACTGTAGCAATGGGTTTGACGTGAATAATGTCAACCTTGCTAATTATTCTCTGCTTGTTCTATACATCGTCCCAATATCACAGTACCAACACTAAACTTAATGTGTGCCATGCCAAGGTCGATCTTATATGATCAAATGACCGACCCAATGGCCTACTTATTATGTAGTTATGCTGGTGGCTTTTTTATAGTGTCAACCTAGTTGCATTATTACAGTATTTAGGAATGTTTTTCAAACAGTGCTTATTCATGATGGTTTTTGGATTTAATTGAAACACACGTCTTTTGAAAAAGGCACACATATGTTCGTTTAGATATTATCACTGCGAAACTGTCCTCGCAAATGCAGTGCTCCTAAAATAAACGGGTTTTTTTGCTCCCAAAAATGACACAGCAGTTTTTCTTGCTCCTCTCCAGGCAGTTTCAACTGATTGGGGGCAGCAAGGGGGATACAGGCACAGGGAGCGGTTTCTTCATTCTGGTGGGCACAGGTAGCAGTGCCTTGTGGAAAATCAACATTGTTAATGCTCTTGTAGTTAGTTGTGCTTGCTAGAAATGTTAAGGGGTTACTAATTAGCAAATGGATGTCTTCTTAACTTGTGCATTTTCTCCCACAATTTTTTTAAGATAATCATAAGGTGCTCTAAGCAAATCAACACAGCAAGAGGATGGGGAAGAGGGATAAATATTCAGTCATGCTACTCAAGTGATGTGCCAACTCGGCACATCTGAACAATTCTCAGAAGGGTTACTGTCAAGCTCTAAATAGACTGCCGGCAGTAACAATTGCTACACAAGGATTCCAATCCTACACCTCTTTAATATTGAAGTTGCTTTAAAAATAATCTGTTGTTTGTATAATTGTGTCCCGGTTTACTAATATTCTCTAAGCTTTTACTAAATATTTACACAATTACATTTACACAATTTTTGCTAAGAAATGTTTTGGTTTTTAATTTAAGTGGTGTGTAATCTGAGGTACTAAAGAGTGACTATTAGGTTGATATGGGGGTGGAACCTTTTTTATTGACAAATGTGTACCTGAACCACTTTGGGTAATGCTTGATGTTCATGTTATTTTTTGTCATACCTGGTGACGTACAGTACCAGTCAATAGTTTGAACACACTTTCCTATTCACTTGAATATATGAACAGGTAACCAGGACAGATTATATTATAGAGCAAGTAAGATAACTTAAGTGACTGCTTCAACCCCTGTGTGGCGTGCATCCTTGGAATTGTTCTGCTATCCAGCCCTGGTTTTGCCATATTAAATTAAATAGCACCCAGATAGAAATGGATAAACTGTAGATATTCTTGATCTGCAAAATATGGATTGTGGTTCAAGTAGTTTTAACTCAAACAAATCTGCAAATGTATTTGAGGAGCAATTTTTTTTTTAAAGTAATCATATAATAATATAGTGGACTTTTTAGGAGAATTTGGCCAATAGCATGCATCGTCATGAGGGATCTCGTCTATTCTGGCTTTGTGGATGTGAATGGCCAAAATCATTCATCTGGAATAGTGTATTCACTGGCAGTGGTTGCATTATTTTGCTAAATATAGGCTTTTATTTGGCAACAGTTGTGAAAACGTGATCAGTTTAGACAACAGGCGGTATTGCCTCATAGCAAGAGGGTCACGGGTTCAATCCCCACCCTGGCCTAAGGGTCTTTCTGTGTGAAGTTTGTTTTTTCTCCCCATGTTTGTCTGGTTTTCCTCTGGGTATGCCGGTTTCCTCCCCCAGTCCAAAAACATGCAGGTGACTTTAAATTGTCCACAGGTGTGAAGGTGAATATGAGTTGTTGTCTGTCCCTATGTGTCGGCCCTGTAGATAGAGTAGCGACCTGTCTAGGGTGTATCTTGCTCCAGGTCCTTCCCGACCCTGCTTAGGATAAGAGGTATAGCTAATGGATGGATAATTTAGAGTGTCAAAAAAATACTAAAATTTTTGTTATATTTTAACATTCTTCACTATGTTACATTCAGTCACAACCCAATTACTTTCATTATGATATCTTACAAACTGTTCACTTAATCTTATAAATCTAAAGGAAGC